>PVIY010018343.1:0-47769 GCA_004026745.1 Myrmecophaga tridactyla | reverse complement strand
CAACTCAATGGGAGAAAATATTTGGAAACCACATATTGGATAAACTATACTGTGCACTTAAACTATACAGCTCAACAACAAAAGAACAAACAACCCAATTATAAAATGAGCAGAGGATATGATTAGACACTTTTCTGAAGAGCAAATATATATGGCTAAAAAGCACATGAGGAGATGCTCATCTTCATTGGCTATAAGGGAGATGCAAATTAAGACAACAATGCGATATCACCTCACACCTTTAAGAATGGCTGCTATTAAACAAACAGGAAACCATAAATTTGGAGAGGATGTGGAGAAATTGGAACACTTACTCACTGCTGGTGGGAATGTATAATGGTGTAGCCACTATGGAAGACAGTTTGGTGATTCCTCAGAAAACTAAATATTGAGTTGCCCTATGATCCAGCAATACCAATACTCGATATATATAACCAGAAGAGCTGAGGGCAGGGACACGAACAGACATTTGCACACTGATGTTCATAGCAGCACTATTCACACTTGCCAAAAGATGGAAACAATCCAAGTGTCCATCAACAGTTGAGTTTTTCTTTATGGTTTCCCAATGTCTTCTTTATATTCTTCATCTCTTTTGCCATATCTTCCCTCAACTTATTGGTTTGATTTTTTAAGTTGATTTAGCATGCTTATTTTAAAATCTTTAATTAGTTGCTTCAACTCCTATATCTCATTTAAAGTGCTAGTTTGTTCCTTTGACTGGGCCATAACTTCACTTTTCCTAATGAGGCTCGTAATTTTTTGCTGGAGTCTAGACACCTGATTTCCTTGATTAGTTTATTTTGGAGTTTGTATTCACTCTTCTATCTAGGGTTTTCTTTTTGGTTAGCTTTGTTCTCTGTCTGTTCTTTGGAATTCAGTTCAACTTATTCTAGACCTCTAGCATAGCTTCTGTTTAACTGGTCAGAATTTTTTTTCTTGCTGGCTCTGCCCCAGGTCACCCCCAAAGTCAGACCCCTGCAATGGTCTGCCTCAGGCATGGGGTAGGGACTAGGCACCACAGCAAGGTCTCTACTTGTGGGCAAAACAAATCTGCTGGGGTCCTCATGGTGCTCTGTTTTCACTGGCCCACAAGATCTCTGTTTGTTTTAGGTCACTGCTTTAACAGTTGGGTCATCCGTGTTTCTTAGCCAACACAGGGGCAGGTTCCTAGAGCAGTCCAGACCAGTCCCAATGGTTCTGGTATATTTTCTGGAGCATCTGAAAAAGTCCTTCAATTCCCTTGCACTTTCTGTTCTTTCCAGCAGATGGTGGTGTTTGATAACTTAATTGTCCTCAGAGGTTGCTTGCCTTGTTGGTCAGGCTACCTCTGACTGGAAGGGGCTGAGATTGCGGGTTTCCACTTCCCTCTCTTTTCCCGCCAAAATCTGGCTCAATGTGGTGTTGTATCCTACATTTTCGTTGTGGTAGAGGACTCTCCCAGCTGGCCCAGTATTCAACTCAACGCCAGGCCGTGATTAGTCCACCAGCTGTTTCCTTCAGAGATGGGGGAAGGTCTTTCGGACCCAAGGTTGGACATAGAGACTGTGTCCACGTTTTCTCAGACTCTATTCCTCACGATTCTGGGTCTTGAGATGTTCTCCCCTGTCCTTTTGGTCTCCCAACAGTGGAGGTTTATCTCACTGCTATGAGAGAATTTATATTCTGTGTCCCCAGTAAAAGAGATTGCAGCTGCTTTTTGCTTTTTCTGTGCCCCACCTGTGCTGTGTGTGAAGCCAAGAGAAGGGCGGGAGAGTGGACCGTCTGCTCTGGTGTGGGGTTTTCTACCTGATATTTATCTCACTCTTCGATTTGGCACCTGTAGGATCCTTCTCCGGTCTATATCTTCCTCCACAGCTCTGTAAAATTGAAAATTGTCCTTTTTTTTTAATCCCTAGAGAGAGATTTTCAGCAGCTGTTACATTGCCATGTTGATGACATCAGCCTCCTTGCTTGTGATTTGAAGAAAAAGGACACTGTATGATTGCCTCCTCTTAGAGACATTTTATGCAATCTGTGGTGGTGGCAGAGATTGCTACATAATTTCCATCTCTCCTCCTTTATAATCAATGGGTGAGCTTAAAAAAAGCAAAAGCAGTAAAACACAATAACTCACTTCAAGTTCCCTTGCTTGAGGAAGCCAACAAGATTTAAGTGGTAAACACTGTAGGGGCATTAAGGTCTTTAACAGTGTTTGACTTCCTTAAAAGCAGATGACCTTTCCCCATATCTGATTGCTCCTGTTTGGTATCCAGAGCACAGATGTGATGGCAGGACTGGCAACAGCCATATTATGACAAGAGAGCATTTGAAAATTGCAGCCATGTATACTGATGGCAAAGCAGAAAGATAGAAGGAGACTATCTATGAATCCTCTATAGCTCAAAACCCCTACCATACTGCTCACCTCTGGATTTATATTATATATGATACATATGATAGTCTTCCTCTGAGAAAATAAACCCTCTTTTTTTTTAAATTATGTGTCATTACTAGCAGCTGAATGCATTTTTAATAGATACATTGGGAAAGCAAAATTTGTTAACCATAGAAATCTTAAAGATGTATAAACTTTCTTTATTATACTAACTGTGTTTACAAAATAGGTTAAATATGCTTAACTAAAAACGTTATCGTCCCTACATCTAGCAAATGACTAGTGCCCAGGAAGCATTCAGGAAATGTTTATTGAAAGAATCTGTGAATGAGTACATATATTAATAAATTTACCACTTATACTCCCCAGTGTGATCAATTTCATACTTCTTTAGCCTGATGTTTGGCACTGGCACCATTACCTATCATTTCTATTAGATCATTGATGGTAAAAAAAGACGTAGACTCACATTTGCCAAATATTGTTTATTTGTAACTCTTTACTATCTCAGTAGATTATGACGTTTAATTAATTGGATGTAATTATGTAGAGATCTTGGAGATAGATACAAATTAATGCATGGAAAGTCTAGATGAGGACTAATGTACTAACTGTTTAAAGAACACTTACAAATCCATAAGAGAGAAGGCTTAACAAAACAGAAAAAAACCCTGAAAGCATGTCAATGGGAAGGTAACAGCGAAAGAAATCGCTTTAAACATGTGGAACCATGTTCAGTCTCACACACTGTTAAGTATCCACAAAATAGAAAAATAATTATCTTCAGTTTTCACAAATGAGAATAACAAATATCATAAAGTTAGTCTGGATAAGTAAAAATATGTCCTCGTTTCTGATGATAGGAGTGGGGTTTGGTTTAACCAGTTTGCTGAGCAATTAGGCAACATCTACCAATATTGTAAATGCATGTATCTTTAATCTAGTAATTTCATTCAAAGGAATTTATTTACAAATATACTTGCACATGTGCACAGAAATGTTCATGCAATCATGTTTGCTATCAGTGGTATAAAAAACAAAGGACAGAAAGTACACTATATTTTCACTGAAGAGTTCCCTATAGCTATCTATTTTACATACTATGAACATACTATTTATTTAATGAAATGTTAAATACACTAAAAAAAATGAATCTCTGTAAGCTAAGATGGAAGGAACCATAAGATCCATTAAGTGAGAAACACAATGATTGTACTTGTGTACTTGTGCCTGTGTGTTTGTATGCTTTCAGTATGTAAAACTAGAGTCTTGTTTAATGCTCTTCATCTTCTTAAGATCACAAGCTGAAATTTTACCCTTGAGTCAGTTATTTAGTAAATTTTCTCAACTGGAAGAGGGTATCAGAATAGTCCAATGCAATCAACCTCCACTACTGGAGAAGGAAATTAAAGTTATCTTTTATACTGACACCATTCTATCACTTCCCTATGGGGCCCATTGAAAAGTAATGTCTAATACCTAGACTAGGCATCCAGTCCAGAAGCAGGTCCTGGTAATATGGGAAAGAAAGCTCTAGTTACTCTGATGAATACTTTATCTGGTTCATGGGAAAATTGAATTCTCCTTGCCCTTGGGCTGATCGAATCAGGCCCATGAGATGTTGTATATCTTCTTCAGCCAAAACACCAGCAAGGTTATTGGTCATTAAATTATCCACCCCATAGTCCAACATTGTTATTTGATTTAAAGATGTCCTACAGTAGTGAATGCCACAGACCTATTATGACTGTATTTAAGGTTATTGCCTTTAATTTGTTTCAAATTTGCCAGCCCTTCTGCATTGCCCCTAGTGTCTTCTTTTCCTACTGTACCAAAGTAAATAGAATGATATACATGTGAATTTTCTTCCCTCCTGTGCTGTCAGTTTGCTTATGTTACTTTGCTAGTGTGCTAATGACTCCATATTTCATTACCTTGTGTGTTCCTTCACCCCATCCCCAGTTTCCTTATTTTAGCCCAGGACATTTGTCTTTTGGAAGATCTCTTTAAGGTTCAGTAGTGGACCTACTGCAGGTTAAATAGTTCATGACAATGACAAATATCTGAAGTGATAGGTTACCCTGAAAATGACTGATATTTTAATTTTGCTTGGTTGTGATCTTAAAATGCCAAAAGGCATAAATATGCTCTGGAAATTTCATACAACTCTGGCAACATTTCCACTGTTTATACTATAGACAGATTTTTAAGCGATGATGTGGCATAGTGGGGGGGAGGGAAAACAGACTTTAAATGAGGGGGATCTGGTTTGGAAACCAAGGACAGCCACTAACTAATTGCATCACCTTGAAAAACTTACGTAAACTCTCTGAGTTCCACTCAATAAAATAGTATGCTGATACGTATTCACCAAGTTGTTCAACCTCATTTATAATAGGTGCTTAATAAATTTAGATCATAATAGTTCAATGGAGAGCCAATATTTCCTTAAAAGAAAAATTGTTATTCTGTAGACATAAAATTGTGCAAAAGAGTTGAGAAAATCAGATTATCTGAACTCTATGAGTAAAATAAAGTCTTTGGAAGTGGTCATTTATTAATTAATAAGAAAAATACAAATATCATTGTAGCAAATATTTAATCTAAAATGTCATTTTATGTTCTTCACATATAATCTAGGCAAATGGGTCTGAGTAAAGGAGAAAGATGGACACATATCCTTTCAAATGAGACTTATAGTATAGAAGAAACAACATTGCCAATATTTAAACCAATATCCTTGTTGGATTCATCCATTAAGCATACAGGAAATCTTACGTTTCCTCACTTATTAAATTGAAATGTTAAAGAAAAAGTTCCCTAAGGTCATTTTTAGCTTCATCATCCTATGATCTAATGATATGTGCTTTCCCTTGTCCATGTGTCTGCTCCTTCTTCAATAACAGGAACATCTTCACTTCTTCCCTGGTTGGGAGAGCTCTGTTTTCCTCCCTCTTAACAAAATTACAAAATTGTTTCCTGGCTCCTGATTTGCAGCTTTGTGAAGGAGGGGCTTACTTAGTCAGTGGTATTCTGGTAAATATTTAACAACTGATTTTCAAAAAAGAAAAAGAAAAAGAATTGAGCAGTGATTTGTCGCTCATAGCATGTGCTTGCTTCCATGGTGTAGTATTCACACTATGGTCAATTTCAAGCCATCAATGTGACATTTCTGAAGATGGAGATGGGAAGAGATGATGATTAACACACCATTATATATTACTTTAAATATACAGCTAAAAGAAACATAAATAATTTCAAGACCATAGATACTTTAAAATGTAGCCAAATCATTAGAAAGTGATGCATTTGAGTATCCATCATCTTTGTTTTTAATTATTTTAATAATTGTAAGTTTAGGTAATTTAAGTTTTAATAATGGCCATGTGCAAAAATCAGTTTATAAACTTCCTGAAACTTTAACAATCGGTTTTTGCAAGCTGGTATGAGTTGCTCCAGCACATAACTGGAGTTGGTTCTGAAGTTTAATTCAGAGTAAACCCTGTATTGGGATGTAGATTGTCACACTTTCTAGTTATTGGATTTTGAAGGATGGGCTGAGCATCTGGAGATCATGTCTATAACCCCAGGAAAGAAAAAGAAAGATTGGAAAATTATATAGTTTTGTGTCAACTATTTGCAATGATGTTTATGCCAGATATCTTTGAAATGTATTTTAATATATAATAGTCTTACATGTATACACATATATTTATATTTGTTTATATAGTGTTCATCAGTTGGTGTCTATTAAGTTTTAAAATTGTCTTATTGTCAATTTATTTTTATGCCTTGAGAAGCTAAAAAGTAAACAGCTATATAAATGGGAAGCTATCTATCAACAAAGTAGAAACATTTATATACCTTCAGAAGCCAGTGACTATTGAAAGGAACTCGGATTTTTTCAAGCCCCTATTAACAATCAGGAAAGTGTTTGTAGTTAAGACAATGACCAACATTATTAGGTTCTGTGCATTTTATTTGCTAACAGAGTCAATTCTGATGGCATTGCATTACCTGATATGAAAAATCTGTGTAGGTAGTGGTAGGCATTTTGAAGAACAAAAAAAGACCAAAAAGCATCCAAACTCTCTGTGTCAGCTCTAAAGGCAAGAATAAAATTAACATATAATTTGCATATCAGTAGTTAAATAAAAAAGTAATGATCTAAAGCAAAAAAAAAAAAGAAATAGGGAGTAATGCAATATTATTGTAAAAATTGATTTGGGCAAAACATGTCAGTGGATCCGTAGTCGATTTGATAAAAGCATGATACATTGCTCAAAGTCACCTCATAAATGAAACTGAAGCATACTTCAGTGGTTGTGCTGTTTCCAAGGGAAAAAAGTAACTGGACCAATGTGGGCACAGATATCGTAATGAGCAGCAAGTTCAGTGTGGTGACTGGAGGAGGAGGAGACGCTGATCTGCAGAAAGCTGCACAGAGACGAATAGAACATGACTTCTCTAGGAGCAAGATAGACAAGCTACAAATAAGGGCATTTCTCAATTTATATAAATAAAGAAATCAGAGATAGATAATCAAAAGACTGAGGGCAGCCACTGTAACGTATCAAAATTCCATGACAATTTCTGACTTTGACTCAGGTTTCAGACCTGGAACCTACTCACCAAGAGAGAAGTCAGGTTCCCAGGAGAAAAAAAACCTGTAATACCATTGCATGTAAATGTGGTAAAGATTCTCCAAGTTCTTACTAAAAAGACTCTATAGTGGAAGGGTAAAACCCAAACAGTTTGAGAATTTGGGGAATAAGATTTGACCTGTCATCAATACCCAGATACTCAAGGCTTCATCATGCCCCCACTAACCTCAGGGTCAAATGGGGAGCCAAGTAATAAATAGAATTCCGGCGCATGCTTGGCTCACAGTGGGTTGCTTGCGTCCATGAACTCACCTAAAGATCATGTTCCTGGTTCTCAAGTGATTGAAATGGACATACTTGGTTTTTGGAAAAGCATCCATATTAGCTCTATGGCTTATAGAATAAATAAAAACTTTCATAGTAGGGAAAATCATGTAAATGCCTCTAATATTCGTCCTCTCTGGGGCAAAATAGTAAATTGAAAATAATATTGCATCTTTGAGGCAAAGAATAGTGTCACCCTTAAAACCTAAAGTATGCAGGCGTCGTGACCCCAATTATATCTCTATTTATTTCACAGTCTGGCCCCTACAGAAACCAGAAAGATCATAGCAGAGAATCTTGAGTAACACAAACTCAATAAAGTAATAGTCTCAAGTGTAGCTGGCATGCCTATGTGGAGTCTATGCTCAGAAATACTGTGTGATGTTGTTTAATGGGTGCACCATTCTTTTCTATCTCTATCAGAAAAGAGGCTGACAGACATTTGGCATTCATGTGGGAAAATAGCAGTTTGCATCTTTCCCCAAATTCCAATAAAACCTTATTTACAAATATAGGCGGTAGGCTAGGTTTTGCTCACAGTCTGCAGTTATCCAGTGTTGGCTAATGTTGAGGAGAAGAAGAAAGAGAAATCTTGAGGGTCTTTCAAGAAAGACAACTTTTCTTTTTCTCCAAAAGGAGAAGGGACATAACCATTAACAAGGAGGGCCAGGTCCAGAAGATTTCGAGGAATCTGGGGATTTATGATTTATGATTGCACAGATGTATTTTTACCATATCTTAGGGTCTCACTTATTCCCAAATGAGGCCCTGACCTTGGCGTATCAAATTTGTAAAACCATCCTTCTCTGGATGTTTTAATTCTGCTTAAGACTTGGGCTTGGTTCTTAGCTTTTTTTGGCCCTCTGCTTCCAGGAGATTAAAGTCCTTTTATATCCCATAAGAAGGCCTTCTGATTTTCACTCTTAGCTTTAATAAATAATTAGTCACCTTCCTCTTTGAATGATTTTCTCCAAATCTGAAATTTCCCCAACAACAGCCATTAAATTCCATTGTCCTTAAAATTGTTTTCCCCCAAATTCTAAAAGCCATGCTATTTTGCCCTAGGCTTTTAGAATTTCCATATATTGGAAGGGTTTTAAGCAATCAACCTTTTTGAAAACAATCTTTACTCATGCTTTCCTTGATGCTCCAAAACTTGAAAACTTTGAAATGTAAAAACCAGGGCTGATTGGCAGCATTCACAGTGGTGGCCTTTCTCTTTACCATCCATGGGACTTCAGTGGTTTGACTGGATGATATCCATAAAGAAGATGAGGAGGGGCAAACATAAAAATATTATCAGATTGTTGATTTCAACTTTAGCTACTTGATAAAATACAGTAACTAACATAGACATTAGTTATTAAAAGCAATTCATGCAACTCTGAGCACATATTTCCAATAAAATACAGTGCAAGAGAAATTAAGGACACATGGAGCCAGAGCATGAACTTAGGATGGAGTTGTTGACACAATCAGGTCTTTCTGATCCATTGCATTGTACACACAAGTTTATTAAAGATATTAAAGATACCCCATTGCTAATTTGATTTGAAGACTGAGAATAAGCCTGTGCCTAACACAAACAGAGAAAATGAAGTTCACATGACAATCACACTGAGGCAACCCTGCACAGTATCTTCTAATTAACGTGGAAGTCCTTAGATGAACTTCATGATACAAGTGTGCCCTTACACTACATGGCAGTGGGGACGGATTGGAAGGCAGAGGCACATGGTTTCTAGCACATGTCCCAGATACCCCACCAGGGACAAATGACAAGCCCTGCTAGGTTTGTATTTCCCAAACAAGTGTACACAACCAGGTCTGTCAAGGGGAATATGTGACTTGATGGGGTAAACATAGAGCAACAACCTGGGGCTCTCAATTTTCAGCATAGAAAGTTAAGAAAGTGAAGTGGGAAGTAATTTTAAACATTTTTATATCATAATAAACACCTATCTATCATGCATTAAATAGATATGCAAGCTATTCATTAATTTATAAGATAAAATAGAAGACTTCAAAGAAATTTCATACTTGCTATGGGCCCTTTCAGTCTAGATCTCAGAGACCTGGCCATGTACTAAAGCACTAATAAACATTGATTACCTGAGTAAAGAGATGCCCCTGTACACTCTCCGTTCTGAGAAAAGGCTAAGTAAATTGTATTGTTGGGGTGGCAAAGTCAGGTGAAGCACTGTTAATTAAAGTGGGTTTTTGTTTGTTTGTTGTTTCCAGAGGAGCATGAGCTTCCCTGGTAATTTGTTACTTTCCAAGCCAAGAGATAGAGAGAGTACCTATTGCAGTGTAGCAGAGAAGGTGTTAAATTCTAGTTACAGGGGAGGACTTCTCTAGAACAGGTATTGGCAAACCTCGGCCCACAGTTCAAATCTGACCTATTGCCTGATCTTATATGACCCACAAGCTAAGAATGGTTTTCAATTTTTAAATGGTTGGAAAATATCCCAAGAAGAATTTTGTTTTATGACACAACTGTTATTTGATGTTCAGATTTCAGTGTCAAATAAATACAGTTTCTTGGAACATAACCACACTTACTTGTTTACCTATTATCTGTGGTTGCCTTCTTGCTCCAACACCAGAGTGGTTACAACAGTCCCTGTGTGAGCCACAAAACTTAAAATACTTACTCTCTGGCCCATTACAGATGAAGTTTGCCAGTCCCGGGTTTAGAGTCCTGCAACTTAATGTGTGGTGGCAGGACCAACTGCATTGACTCCACCTGGGAGATTGTTAGAAATACAGAATCTCAAGCACAACCCCATCTCTCTTGATTGAGACTCTGCATTTTAGCAAGATCCACAGTTGATTCTTAGACATAAGAAATTTTGTTATCACTGTGCTAGATTACAAAGACCTGAAAGAGGTATGTGTTCCTTCTCCAGCTCCAACTGGCTGAAGGATGTAGAGGAGAACTAAGCCCAGAACCACATGAGCTAATACTGCCCATGGTTGGTGAAAATGTAAATAATTTATACAATCATTTTTTTTGCCCAAGGAAAAGGTTTTTGATGAAAACAAAAGGATATAGCATGCACAGCAGATATCAAGGCTGGAATGATTCCACCAAACCAGGACTTTCTCCGAGAAAGCCCTTCACTGAAATAAGATGTTGTGAACCTACCCTGTGTCTCAGGGTGGCTAAGTCCCAGTTTGATAGGATATGGCTCTGACGAAGTTGGTGAACTCTGTATTAGTTAGAACAGTATCCTGAGTTTGGCCATATCAAGCAGTTTTTCTGCAGATTCAATATTATATAGACTCTATTGGGAGTCAAAACTCCCTTGTTGCTCCCTTTTTAACCTAAGCTCTCCCCACCCCAAACACATATACACACAGACACACACACACAGGGACTGTGTAAACAGTCAACACAATCCCTTCTGCATTTTAGAATGTGTAGAAGAGGAATGAAAATTTATCTTTATTAACTGTAGCCATATGAAGTATATAAAAATGATAATTGCTGTTCTATTGTCTGTAACTGCAACTGTAGACAAGAACGGTCAGGAAGCAGCAAACTGAGGGAGGTATTTGTAACAAGCATGGACTGAGATCCATCATAAGAAGAAAAGGAGTTTACATAGTGATGTTGGGATTCTAGATGTACAGCAGATACTACAGACGTCTTGTCTTGGTTGTATATGACTTCTTAATTTAGCAGGGCTAAAAATGTCAGCACATTTACTCTGGGGTAAATGTTCACAGTAATGACAAAACTTCTTAATGTTTAAGATTTCTGGGTATTCACTAAGCTTCACTGGCCCTTTTGAAGGGACCTAGTATCATCTAACTAGTGATCTTTTTTTTTTAATTTTCTTTTCCTTATTTTTTTATTTTTTTAACTTTTTTATTGTATAGTATAATATATATACAAAGCAATAGTTTTCAAAGCACTCTTCAGCAAGTAGTTACAGGATAGATCCCAGAGTATATTATGGACTACCAGATGATCATCTCAGATTTTTCCTTCTAGTTGCTCCAGAATATAGGAGGCTAGAAAACTTAAATATTCTTTTATCATCACAATCGACTTTTTTCCTTCTTTTTTTGCATAAAATAACATATATACAAAAAAAGCAATAGGGTAGACAATGGTGGTTCAGTGGCAGACTTCTCGCCTGCCATGCCCGAGACCCGGGTCCAATTCCCGGAGCCTACCCATACCAAAAAAAAGCAATAAATTTCAAGGCACAGCACAACAATTAGTTGTAGAACATATTTCAGAATTTGACAT
The DNA here is from genome assembly GCA_004026745.1 of Myrmecophaga tridactyla. Classification (NCBI taxonomy): domain Eukaryota; kingdom Metazoa; phylum Chordata; class Mammalia; order Pilosa; family Myrmecophagidae; genus Myrmecophaga; species Myrmecophaga tridactyla. Next base: position 36,203 of record PVIY010018343.1, on the reverse strand, counting down.
GGGTTACAATTCCACAGTTTTAGGTTTTTACTTCCAGCTGTTCTAAGATGGAAGGTACTCCCCCACCACCACCACAATCTCTTTATACAATAGGTATTTTTTCTTTCTTAACATCATGTTTTAACATCAGAATTAAATTTTAAAAGAGATATCAATTTAATGATTCAGCATTCATATTCATTTGTTAAATTCTATCTTCATTGTATAACTCCACCATCACCTTTGATCTATCCATTCCTCTCTTTAGGAGTGTTTGGGCTATGGTCATTCGAAATTTTTCAAATTGGAAGGGTCTGTCACTAATATGGGGTAGGGAGATGGGAGAGTTTGGGCCCTCTAGGTTTCAGGACTTACCTGGATCAGGGACCCATCTGGAGGTTGTAGGTTTCTGGAAAGTTACTTTAGTGCATGAAACCCTTATGTAATCTTTTATATTGCCTTCATTGTTCTTTAGGAATGCTAGCTATTGATCTTTAAATACAGGCCTATTTAACTCACACTTACGTTGGGCACTGTGCTGAATACTTTACAGACCTTAGCTCATTTAACTCCTCCACACAATGCCAGGTAGGTTGGACATTAGTACCTCTATTAGAAAGATACAATAACTGTGCCTCAGAAAAATTCGATAACTTGTGTAAGTCACATGGGTGTTATAAGAAAAGCCAGGCTTTATACTTATACTCTCCACCTCATTATTTTGCCAAACTATTGGCTCTCCAATCAGAGATACCACTTCATTCTCATTAGGCTAGGTGCCCATACTCTCCCTACCTCTTCAAATCAACTTGCACAATGGCTTGGTCAGTCACAGAACCTCTCTGGGCACTATTACTATTTTAGAGCTAATGGGAACAGGATCTGAAAACCAAACCAGCACTGGGAAATACTTGTCTGTCCTACTTATGCACACTTAAGGTTGATGTGCATATTTTTTTGCTTGCCCCAGGCTAAAAGCAGAGACCCTCTCTCACAGTATTTTTACATATGTGTAAGGCTCAAAATAAAGGTTGACTGACTATTAGGTGAAAGTACAAACCAAAGATAAGTCTAACACAAGGCTAGCTGTGTTACAACTTCTCACTAACATAAGGTACATCCACCCATGTGAGATGCTAAACTGTGTGGGAGATAAAAAGTTGAGAAAGGAATAATAAAAAGTTTTTTCAATAATGGGTAGGTTGAAAGTTTCAATACATCTCATATCTTTTTTATATACACATATCAGAATTGAAAGACTTTCCTACTCTTCACTCTTCACCTTGTGTAATGAAAATGAACAAACCTGCAGCTGAGGAGCCTTGATTCTCCCTCTTTCCTTAGATTTAGAGTTGGGAAGATACTCCCCCCACCACCACCACAATCTCTTTATACAATAGGTATTTTTTCTTTCTTAACATCATATTTTAACATCAGAATTAAATTTTAAAAATCAACATTTTTTCTTTTGTATGCTATATGGCAGGGCCCCTTTTCATTCTTTTTCCACGTGAGTATCCCTTTATTGCAGCACCATTGGCTGAATTTTTGTTTGTATTTTTCAGGGGGAAGTGCATGGGCTGGGAATTGAACCCAGGTCTCCCATATGGTGGGCGAGAATTATACCACTGAACTACCCTGCACCCCCTTTAAAAATCAACATTTTATTGAATGTGGGTTGCACGTTGCCAAATATCCACCCTTTTGGATATATATCAATGGCTCCATGACCTATAATACAGGCTCAGTGAAATCACAGGTCTCTGCAACCTCTTTCCAAATTCCATCGAAACCCTCAAATAATAATGACATGAAATTTGGGGAAAACATCGTGATAAAGACGATAGATTGAATAACAAATTAAACTTATGGTGGTCCTGAGAATTCAAGATAAAAATCTGTCAACTCCTTAAAAATATCAAATAGACAAATACAAAATGTGTTCCAGATTCCTCATAAAGCTGTCCTGAAGATTGAATGTGTGCCAGGTAAATCATTTAGAGTGTCTGGAACACAGTAAATGCTCAGTAAACACTACTAATTGTTTAATAATTATTAGTTTTATCTAAGGATTCATTTCATTTTGGTCAATAGATTTTCATCAAATATTAATGACTTTCAGTACTATATAGTGGCTTTAGAAAGTGGTAACTGAACTGCTGCTGTAGGCTAATTAACATGGAAATGATAGGCAGATAAATTCAAATTGTTCAGATATGAAATTCAGGCTGCCTTAAGGGACCTTTCATGGGATGCCTACCCTGGGGGCATAGAATCTGTTTGTATGTCCTTTGCTCCCAGTGGAGCCCCATTTTTAGGACACAGTGGCCTGTCATCTCTTTTAGAGGAGTTGCAGCAGAAAGCTTTTGAGGAATTTCACCTAGGTGGTCATTAATACTTTGCATATTTACAAGGTGAAACCATACCATTCTTCATACATCTTCACCACAATTGGATGTTTGTTCCTTCATCCACCTCACAGTATAGAAAATGAGGAAGAGAAATATGATTCCATGCAGCATGCAGCACTTAAATAGAGATTCAGAATCTAGACTGAAATATGTAAGTTGACACTGATCACGGTGTGTGTGGAAAGGGGAGAGTCATGAGTGTGTGACTTCTTCCTTGATGAATATGCATTTATAATTCAGAAAACAAGAATTCTAAAGGACAATACCTTGCCTCTAGTTTATTTTCTGAAGACATATTTGTTGTATTCGATAACATCTTTCTTGATCATAACTCTTCCATATAGTTGTGCATCATGTTCATTTTGCCTGAGTACCATTTCATCTGGATTTTCAAATTTATTTGCAGAAAGTATTTAATGTAGCTGTATGGTTTTCAAACATTTATTTGTTTCAATAATATTTGCACCTTCTCATGACTTGGTCTGTATACTTTTGCTTGCTCCCTTCATTTCTTGATTAAATTATCTGATAGTTTGCCTAATTTACTAAATTATTCAAAACAAAATCTGGATAATTTTAATTTCTTCACAAAATCACATTTCTCCATTCTCTTTCTCCTTTTATTTTTATTATTTATTTCTTTCTGCTCTCTTTTGTTATTTTTTTTATCAGAGAAGTTGTAGATTTACAGAAAAATCATGCATAAAAATAGGTTAATAACCCTATTATTAACTCCTTACATTAGTGTTGTTCATTTGCTACAATTGATGAAAGAACATTTTAATAATTATACTATTTACTAAATTCCATGGTTTACTCTAGGGTTCACTGTTTGGGTTGTACAGGCTGATGCATATATTTATTTATTTTTGGTAACATATACAAACCAAAATTTCCCATTTTATCCACATTCAAATATATATTTCAGTGCTGTTAATTACATCCACAATGTTGTTCTACCATCCACACCATCCATTACCAAAAAATTTCCATCATCTCAAATAGAAACTATGTAATTTAATGCCCATTCCCTACTCCTACTCTAATACCTAGTAAACTATATTTCACTTTCTGTTCTATGAATTTGCTTATGGCTAATTATTTCATATTGTGAGATCATAAAGTAAATGTCCTTTTGTGTCTGGCTGATTTCACATTTCACTCAACATGATGTCTTTAAGATTCACCCATGTTGTTGCATGTAGCAGAACTTTATTCCTTTTTGCAGCTGAATAATATTCCATTGCATGTTCTTACCATATTTTGTTTATCCATTCATTGATTGATGGACACTTGGGTTACTTCCATCTGTGAACATCTGTGAGAAAATATCTGTTCGAGTCCCTGCTTTAATTTGTGGGGGAATTACCTAGTAGGGGGATTGCTGGGTCATATAGTAATTCTATGGTAAGGTTTCTGAGGAACTGCCAAACTGTTTTCCACAGAGGCTCACCATTGTCAATTCCTACTAGCAATGGATGAGCATTGTTATTTCTCTATATCCTCTCCAACATTTGTAATTTTCTGCTTGTTTGCTTTTTAACAATAACCATTCTGGTGGGTATGAAATGATATCTTGTGGTTTGATTCGCATTTAACTAACAGTGAATGATGCTGACCATGTTTTCATGTGCTTTTTAACCATTTGTACATCCTCTTTGAAGAAGTTTATTCAAGTCCTTTCCCATTTTTTGTTTCTTTTGTTTTTAATGCAATTTTGCTGAGATATATTCACATGACATGCCCATCCAAAGTCTACAATCTATGGCTCACAGTATAAACACAGAGTTGTGCATTCATAATCTTGATCAATTTTAGAATATTTTCATTATTTTTACCCATTTTTAAATTGGTTGTTTGTATTTTTATTGTTGAATTGTAGGATTTCTTAATATATTCTGGATATAAAACCCTTATTGGTTATGTGGTTTTCAAATATTTTCTCTCATTGAATAGGTTGTGTTTTCACTTTCATGATGTATTCCTTTAATGAAAAAAAAAGCTTTTATTTGGATGACGTGCCATTTACCTATATTTTTCTTTTGTTGCTTATACTTTAGGGTAAAATCTAAGAAACCATTACCTAACACAAGATCCTGAAGATGCTTCCCTACATTTTCTTCTAGGAATGTTATAGTTCTTGTTCTTATATTTAAGTCTTTGGTCCATTTTGAGTTAATATTTGTATATTGTGTGAGATAAGGGTCCATCTTCATTCTTTTGCAAATGGAGATACAACTTTCCCAATACCATTTGTTGAAGAGACTATTCTTTTCCAATTGAGTGAACTTGGCAGCCTTGTCAAAAATCCATTGGCCATAGAAGTGAGGGTCTATTTCTGAGCCTGGGTCTCTACAGACTTGGGTCCTATCCCTGGGTATGTGTGGGGTCCTAACATGGTACTATAAATGACTCTAAAGTCTGCATCAAGAAAGAGGGACCCAGGCTGTACTGTCACTGTGTGACTCAAGCTATGTGGGATGTGTGAGGGAGGTAGGTCTGGACAGGTGAATCCAGGACATAAAGATCCTGTTTTATTTTTTCTTTTTCTTTGATTAGACTTTCTCCAGTCTCTATTATACTCCAGAGCTCCAAGCAAATGGGATTTGTCCTTTAATTAATTGATTCTGATGGGAGACTTTTCAGGGGGATTTCTTACTTTGCCATGTTCATGATGTCACTCTGGAAGGACCTTTTTTATTGTTGTTGGTAATTCCCAGCCTTACTGCATTGTGATCAGAGTGTTATTTGTATCTCTACTTTATGGAAATTACTAGTGTTTTCTTTATAAATCAGTGTATGATCAGGTTTTGTGAATTTGCCATGGATGTTTGAGAACAAGCATGAAGTTCAATATATCCATAAAAATCTATCTTATTGATTGCATGGTTTTGATAATTTATCTCCTTATTTATTTGTTGTCTACTTAGCCTGTCTTGTTCTAAAGTGTTACATTAAAAATATCCTTTCATTTGTGCTTATATTTCTATATGTACATATCTCCTGTATTTTTTGTTTCATAAAGGTGGTTACTATGATATTGGTGCACAAATATTCATAAATGCTATATCTTCATTGTGAACTAAGTCTTTTAAGCTTTAAAAATATTCTTTCTAATAATTCAAAGTTTGGATTTGGGATCCTACTTTGCCTAATATCAGAATTGCTGCTACTGCTACTTTTTTGTTTCCATTTTTGTGGTGCACCTTTGTCCATTCCTTTATTTTTAGCATTTCTGAATCTCTAAATTCAGAATTTTTAGCTTTCTTTTAGGTAGTAAATAGTTGTCTTGTTTTGTGAACCAATCAGGAAAAAATTATCATTAATTAGATGAATTACATTCATTGACATCCATCTATATGTCATATATGATATATTCAATCCAAATAGCATAATAATATTTCATAATTACATGCTTTTTTATAGTTTCTGTGTTTGTTCTGTATACTATATATATATATATATACTTATTTATAAAATAATTTTATATGGTATTTAGGAAGATTTGTATTGCTGTTCTAGTGGTTACCTTTATATTTCTGCCTTTCTTAAAATACTTTAACCTCCTGTGTCCTTGTTTAAGATTTTATTATCTGACATCAGATTTTCAAGTATCCTTTAAAGTTTACCTATTTCCTATAAAATAATGAACTTATTCTATTTTCCTACTTTCTCTCCTATATTTTCCCATTTTTTAATTGGCTTAGTTAAACTTTGTTCTAACATATGACACTTTTATATTACTTTAAAATATTTTAATAATGTATAATGTTTATACATTTGTTTTCCACCATCATCTTCACTTTTACTTTAGTCTTAGATACATATTTATATAATTTAAAAGTTCACCAACAGTCCTTCTGCTGAAATTTTTCTACTCATTACTTTGTTGGATGGAGCTCATCCTTTAATAGATTCCTTGAGTAGGATTGATGAGTGCAGAATTCCTTAAATTTTTATAAGTTGAAAATTCTTTGTCTATGGCCTTTACATTGAATGCTAGCTTGGCTGGATATAAGAATCTTGGTTACATATTTCTCTGTTGAAATTTTTTTAAATGCTGCTTCATGTTTACCTTGTTTTATATTTTGGCTTTAAAAGGTTTTATGCCATTCTAATTATTTTTCTTATGTAAATTATTTTATATTTTGCATGTAGTCCTTGAGATTTTTATCTTCACCTCTGAAATTTAATAATCCTACTAGGATTAGTCTCAGAGTTTATTATTTTGTATTAATCATTTCCAGTACCCACTGTAATTCAAATTGTTTCTATTTCTGGAAAGTTTTCTTTTTAATTGTTAGCCCACTTGCATTGATTTTTCTTCTTCAGTGAATTCAATAAAAAAAAATCAGTCTACTATTTACTCTCTGAGTATTTATTTAATTAATTTATTTATATGATTTTCATTCTCTCAATTGTTTATCTGTCTTTTTCAATATCCTTTAATAAATTTTCAATAGAATCTATTTTCTTTTGATGCTTGTAATGTATCCGCATTTCTGAAAAAAATTGTACGTTTTTCCTGTCCATTTCTTCCCTGAGTTCAATCAAATTTCTTTTCACTTCTATAAGTTTTTGTTCATTTGTGTTTATATTTTCAATTTTCTGACACAAGTTGAATTTTCATGTCCTCATGTTTGTTTGAGACTATTTACGTCAATTTGAATTTTTAGCTTAGTTTTTTTGTGCATTATGGTTCTTTTGGGGGGGAGGAATTTTATTCAGTTACATTGGCACATTTTTTTTTCTTATTTCCGTATTATCTAATTCATTTGTATGGCATTTGAATGATATAATGACACCCTCTTCTTTCAGTATATCAAAGTCTAGTTATTTGGGCAAGGTTGTTTTTGATATTTGTTAGTTTGAGTGGTAGGGTTTTATCAGTTTTCTCTTTTTTTTTTCATAGTTTTCCTTCGTCTTTCAGGGCCTTATATCCTTAGATTCCCCTTTTCCACCTTTTTCTTTCTTTTTCACCTCCTGATTGCCAAAGGATACTTCTCTCTTAGGCTTTGTCTCCCCTCCAAGCTATGCTTTTCAAGACTGCCCCTTTAAATATACCTGGTCTTTTAAATTGCCCTTGGTCTATTTAAATCATATCTGCAATTTTAAATTGCATTTACTTTGAAACTTCTTCCTTGTAGTCTGTACTTGGATTTGCCCATAAACATTTTTGTTATTTTCAGACTTCCATTGATTTAGTATTTTTTTGGTGAAGTTTGATACCACGCTTGGACCTCTTCTCTCGTTTCCTTCCTTCTGGTCTTCACCACAGTTTTCCCACAGCACATGTGGGATCATCAAATATGTACTGGAATTTGATGAGTTTTTTTACTTTTTACTCGCATGTTTTTGAAGTTTGAGCAATCTATTATGACAAGGGTGTGATTCCTGTGCAGATTTACTTAACCTTTCTGCTGTTTTGCTTCATTTGGAAAGGAAATAGAATTGGCAAGATAGATACCCACGACTTTTTTTTTTTTTTTTTGCTACCTGGAAGTCCCTGCACACGTTTGGATAATGCCTTATACCTCTTGCTACTTCAAGAATAGGGTTGAAAGAAGCCTGCTGCTGCCATCTTGGGGAATCTGACAATTCCTAGTGGTTTTACTGTATCCTGCCCACATCTTTGTAAATAGTTCCTTTATTAAACTTTCCCCAAATTACCCAAATGTAATGTGCTGAAAGAAATGGCTAAGTCTATTACTAATGGGTATTTACTCTTTTTCCTGGTGTATTGCCATGTTTTTATTTAAACGTGGTAGTATATACATAGTATAGATATTTATATAGTTTATAATTTTGCTGTGAATTTTACTCCTTAGTGGTTAAATATAATTATTGTCTTTATAGGGACTTCGGCCAGAATTTAAACTTGTCTGATACTAGGATCATGATCCTTGCTTGCTTTCTTCTTTGTTTTTTATTTTTAATCATTTAAAATTTTTCAATATTTTTGGGTTATTTTTATGTAGGTGTGTATTTGTGTGATGTTGGCCTATACATATCATGAAGTTAACGAAGCTGGAATTTTGTTTCATAATCAAATGATCATATCTGCCCTTGTGGCAGTTGGGTTGGGATTTTTCATAAGGTTGCAGTTTCAGGATATGGGTCTCTGTAATACACAATTCTCCTCAGCCGATGGAAATTGGAGCTGTGGAATTTTATGTATATTAAGGTTTCTCTTTTTTTCAGTACCATTCAGACAAATTATTTTAGTAAAATATGGCTTGTATGTGTGATCCTTGGTTCAGTGTCATCATCTCTAGCACCTGCACTGGCCAACACACTAAACGACAGCATCTAATTTTCTTTTAATTTTCTAAAAAGCACTTTAGAAGTAGCTGATTATCACATCTATTAAATTAAGAAAATTAACAAGCTCTCTTTCCTGAAGGAGATTACAAAACAATAATGCTGAACAAAAGAAACATTTAAAAATTATTATGAAATGACGTGGGCAACAGGATTTCAGAGAAGTGAGGTTCTCCCTATCACCCTGTGCTGTTTTGAATCTGGATATCCCCAATTTTTTTTTTTTTTTTTGCATGAGCAGGCCCCAGGAATTGAACCCGGGTCTCCGGCATGGCAGGTGAGAATGTTGCCTGCTGAGCCATCGTGGCGAGCCCAAGCCACGTTCTTTTAATCCATTCTTGTGGGTGCAGACCTACTGTGGTGGGACCTTTTCATTACGTTGTTTCCACGGAGATGTAGTCCAGCCCATTCAAGGTGGGCTTTGACGCCCTTGCTGGAGTCCTTTTTGAGTTGATAAAAGACGGATGAAACTCACAGAGCTCAGAGAAGCTAGGAGATGAAATTCAGAGAAAAGCCTCTGGAAGAGAGAAAGAAATACTCAGAGACATTTGGAAACAACCATGGAAACCAGAACCCAGGAGAGGAAGATCAGCAGACGTGCGCCTTCCCATGTGAGAGAGGGACCCTGGAGGCAGCAGCCTTTCATCAGAGAAGCTATCTTCTTTTTGCCTTGATTTGGATATTTTCATGACCATATTACTATAAATGTGTAACCTAATAGAGTCCCATTGAATAAGTGAACCCCCATTTCTGGAATATTGCACTCTTGCATCTTTAGAAAACTGAAACATACCCCATGCCCAGAGCATGAGAAAAAAAGACAACAGTTAAGCTAATGGATTAAAAACAAAGACAAAAATAATAAAGCTCAAGGGTGCATGGGTGGTTCTGTGGTAGAATGTTCACTTTTCATGCGGGAGATCCAGGTTCGATTCCCAGACCATACACCCCCCAAAAAAATAAATAAATAATAATAATAAAGCTCTAAATTACCATTCATTAATAATTCACTCTGCTCCAAATTTGGTGACGTTATCTAGCACCAAAAATATATGTGATTTTAGTTTGAGATTGATATTTTGTAATCAATGTTCATTTAGACTTAGCAATACATGGTATTGATATTTTAGCTCACTGCTATTTTTTAAATCCCATTCCTTCACCTAGGTGTCATTTATTAATTTGCTGGAATGTATGTTCTAGTAGTTTTTTCAGGCATGAGTTATGGATGATAAAATATTTGTGTCCTCAAAAATTTGAAATTGTCTTTATTTTGGCTCTGTAAGTTAATAATACTGTTCAAAATAATTTTCCCTAGGAATTTTGAAGAAAATGTGCCTGACATCTAGTATTGCTTATGAGAATCTGAGGTTGAGCAAGGTTACTATGTTTGAAATCCCTTTCCCCCCTTCTATCTCTGTTAAGAGGGGATCTCTTTATCTCTGGAGTTTTAAAAATTCACATACCTCTGTGTATTTTACTTTCAGTGGGTTTTTCGTTTGCTTGTTTTAATTTTTTTCTTTTTCCTTTTCATCACCCTTGGTATTTGGTGGACTCTTTCAATCTGGAAGCTCATATACTTCTTTAGTAGTAGGAAATTTTTAAATTTTATGTATTTTATTACCTCCCCCTCCGTGTTGCTAAGATCTATTTCTAAAACCTTATTAAGCATGTATCCAAAATTCTGCACACATGCTTTCATGTTTTTATCCTTATATACTCCATGGGGGTGAGAGGAAATCCTCAATTCCTTACCACTATGAAAGTTTACTATTGGCCTTTTTTCAAGATTAAATGTTCAGTTTCTAAGGTTTGAAACTGAATCTTTTAAAAAAAATAAACACAATATCTTCTTGCATCCCTCAGAGGATATGTATAATATCTGCTCTAATACTTTGCTTTTTTATTAACTATTTATTTGCTTATGTGTTCTTCCATTTGCTGAGTTCTTGCCTCTCCTTCATGGCATCACTCTCCTGGGATGTGTGGTTATGCTTGGTTGTGTGTTTATCATGGTATTTGGAAGTCATTATTACCTTTGTGTCTGTTTGTACCAACTCCATGGGCTTTGGGCCAGGTTTCACCATTGTGGTTTATAGTGATGTCTGGTTAGAGCTACAATGCATTTGGGATTTCACATGGCTGGGGTTTTCTGCTAGTTTATCATCTGGGTGTGGGATCACCCAGTTCTCTCTGAGCTTTAACAGCCACAGGAGATATTACCATGCTCTTCAGGTCTAAGTGCTCATGCAAATTATTGTTGCCTGGGCACACTGGTTGCTATCATTCATTGATTGACCAAAGACTTGAGAGTGAGGAGGGTGCAAAGGTTCTGAATTTTTCTACCCGACCTCACCACCCTGTGATTTTATCTGTTTTCACCTTGCTCCTGACATCACAACATTTTTGGGAACCAGTTTGATTTTTTGTAACAATCTATAGTCTGGCTTGGGTTGCTTTCCATATTTTAAATACTACTCTTGTTCTGTCATGTAAGGAGGGTGCTGCTCCATTGGCTGTGGATGAGCCTTCTTTACAATATTTTTTCTAATAGTACTATGGATTAGGGATGGGCAAGTAGGGCTGCTGTGCATACACATTCTTCCCTCTTGGATTTCTAAATCGGGAATGAAATGTAATACAATACACCAGTGTGGGGACGCCTTTAATACTTTCATGTCATATCATTTGTCGACATAGTGGCTCCTTCTAATTGCAGATTGAGAATGACTGTCACCCCTCAGAAGGACTACTTGGCTATAAATGTGGCCATTCTTATTGCTGAATCCAGTTGGGAGACATTTGAAAAATCCACAAGGCACGCCCAGCTGAAACAATCATCCTCATTCCTTCTTCTTATTTAAATTCTAAGTTACCAACACAAACCTTTTTAAAATAATTGTGTTATAAATAATGACTACATGATGTATAATATGCCCTAAAACCCTGACTTTTTGAGTTCACCTCCTTCAAAAAGCTTTCTCTAACCCACCAGCCTATTTAAATTCCTATACTCCATCAGTGTTTCAAAGTCAGGAATGGGGATCTTTGTAGGGGAAGGAAAGTCACTCGTGCTTCTTAATTCTGACCTTCCAGCTGCAAATATAATTGGAAATTATGCTTCTAAAATATGATACCATCAGGCAAAAGTAAAGATTTTATAATGAATGTTGGCAAAACTGCATGCAGTGGGGAAATGTTTGTACTTTTTACTTCATCAAATATTCTAGAAGCAGGAGCACCTAACCCTGTCAGTGGTATCCAGTCTGCTCTCCCCACTGCATCAGTCCTGTTAATGTCTTACTTAACCTATGCGTTGAATATCTGCAATGACCCTTGGGAACGTATTTTTCTGCCCTGTCATTCTTACTGCTATAAACTTTTCTTATTATCTGGTCCAAGCTTCTTCTTCCTTAGCTACAGGCCATTGTACCTACTGCTACCATCAGCTGAGACTGTGAATAATTCTCACCCTTCATTTTTAGTGCTACCACGAAGGTATTTACAGTATGCCATCATGTCCCTCTTGAGCCTTCCTTTTGCATGTCTCCAGCTTTCCCTGAGCTCTCCTTCTAATCAGTGGAGGAGATTTGTTGTCATTCTTTATGTTTCTCCAGATTTCTTACTTCCTTCCAAAAGAAGCCAAATAATGCTGAATGTTCCAGGTGTTGTTGCACCGGGGAGTGGTGGCAGGAGACCATTATCCACCCTCACTCTGTGTGTCCTCTTTACAGTAGAGCCTCGAAGCTGATAATGGTGCCGCACATAAAAATAAGCATAATCCCAGTCAACTCCCCTGTTAGTAAATCAGAGAAACCCGCCATTCACCGGCTGCTTCCCCTGTTCCTGGGGTCTCTGCTATATAATAGGGCATAATTCACTCCTCACAAATACTTAATACTGCATTTCCGCCATTTACAATCTGATAATATTCAAATACTATTGCTGTATTATGCAGCTCACAATTGCAGATGCGATTCCATAACAGCCACACACTTTGGCATGCATTATGTAAGTTGGTTTAAAATTGCCTGTCTTAAAACTCTTCTTCAATTGCAACCCAATATCATCGTTTCACACACAGAGCTTCGGGAACATTAAAAATTTAACTTCTTCCCTATTTAGCAGGTTCTGCAAAAGGGAGCAAAATAGACAAACAGATGTTCCCTCTACTGAGTCCCCAGGAGGTCTGAGGCAAAGTACAGAGACCCCAAAAGGGAGAAAATAGCAATGACACTGAAGGTACATTTATTCAGATTTAAGAAAACCAAAAAAAAGAAAGAAACAAAAACCAAAATAAGCCAGAAACCCTTTACTGTTTACTGTCTCCTCTGGAAAGGTAGGAATGCCCTACGTTTACAGTGGTGGATGCTGTTCTGCACTCGAGGAATTTTCCAGGCTTTTATCACTTTATGAAACTGAGTTTCCTCATCTTATAATTATTAACCAATTTTCCACAATTCCCTGGAAGATGCAGTAACATGTGCATTTTGTAATAATCATAGCAGATACTAATAGCTCAGAGGCTAGAGTGTTAGATACCAAAGGGACCTCAAAAATCATTTCATTTAAATACCTTACAAATTATATTTAAATGCTGGTATTGTGGCCCTGAATTGTGAAGTGACTCATTTAAGGTCACGCAGTCCAGCTTAGATTAGAATCCATGACTTGTGAAGACAAGACCAGACCTCTTTCCATTATGGACATAATAGTTTTGTGGTAAAAACATACATGTATGTATAATGTGTCTGTGAGATGTGGCTTCATGCAAGGTTTGGTGGGCAAAACAATTTTAAGCAAAAATTTGATAAATACTTTTGAATGGAAACTCTAAAGGAAATAAAGTACACAGCTATCGTAAAGTCCATTTCCTTCAAAATATTGTCAAAAGCCGCCCCATTCCTATGCCCACATTTGCCCTAATGCCAAATTATTTTATCAGGAATACATATATCTCATTCCGTAACTCAGAATATAAGACTGGGCATGGCCCCCCCACACACCCAGGCATGGTGTAGGCATTCTCTTTCATCTTAAGTGGTAAAAGACATAAAATGCTCTCCAATTGCAAGCTTTGATAGAAAAGGATAAAAACCAAGGCCCCTGCCTACCTAAAGTCAGGAAGGTGGGAAGGGAAGCTATAAAAGGCATACAACAGTATGCCATAAAGGGAAGATAATTTTTTCACAGAATATTTTCCTAGCAAAAAAATCCTGAACGAGGGAGAAGCAAGGACATGCAGTTTCTATCTCCGGCTCTCTTTCTAAGTAGCTGTATGATCCTGGTCAAGTCACTAAACTTTTGTGCCTCCATTTTCTTTATTGTTAAGCTAAGGATACAGATTCCAGGCCCTAATGTGTCTAGTGTCCTGATACACTAGGACAATTTTGCTGAGAAGCAGACCAGGATACATTATGCACTTTAATGTCTTTGGGCTTAGATCAATGAGAACTTAAAAAGGAAAATTGTGAAGGTAACATAGGGAGATAACACATATAGACAGATGGTTTGCCAATTAGTCGTTAGAATTTTTTTCTTTTTTTTTCCCCTTTTGCTTTGCTGTCCTTTGCCTTTGAAGATGACTGCTAATGCAGCTGACTCTCCATATGTGGGTGTGGCTGAGAAGATGAAAGAAGGCTGTAGAGCACGTTTTCCTTTCCTTCATAGACTTGTTGGGGGAGGATCTGTCTTTTCCAATCCCATTTTGATATATGTTCCCGGTTATTAGGAGACCAGTTAATACGAAGTGACAGAAGCTGACCACTTCCACAAAACTTCAGAGAAATCATCCCAGCTACCATTTCCGGGAGGAGGGATTTCTCTGACAATTTGAGGATGATTACCCTTGGGGAGCTGTGATTGTAAAGAAGACAGGAGAGAAGCCTGCTTCTGCTCTCTGACTGCTCCTCTGAAGACCAAGTGAAGGAGGGGAATGGAGAAGTTTGTAGCAAAGTCTGACCAAAAACTCAACAACAACAACAGAAATTTGGGTGAGGGCAAAGATTGTTTTATTTTATTATTTGATTTTACCTGAAATCATCCAGTTACATGGTAAAGATGTTTATAATTGGGTGTTTGCCCATTTCTGGTCCTCAGTCTGCTTGTATATGCATAAGTAGATTAGAATGCCTACTGCTTAGTAGGATTTGAGTGGCCATACTGAAGTGGTTCAAAATTCTTTTTTTTTAATTCGCAATCAAGTTAGATAACAAATGCAGCAGATTACTTCCAGAATGCTTGACTCAATGGGCACAGCTTTTATAGCAGAAAGAATCCTGGGCTGGGTGTGAGATGCCCCATACTCTAGCTCTGCCTCCTCCCTAACTAGATATGAGCTAAGGGTGAGTCACGTTGCCCTTGGGATCTCATTTCTCTTTCCTGTCAAATAAAGGGTCTGATGTATTTGGCCTTTGAGGGTCTCCCTATTGTTCTCTCCCTACCATTAGTAGTCAAATAAGCTATGAGACACCTGCTGGGAGAATGGTATAAAAAGCAGAGAAATTTGACAAGAGGAAGGAGGACAGGAAGCCCTAAGCCCTGCCTGAAGGGATGGGAACCTGATATGATGGGAGATGGGTTGACACTGCCAATGTTTCATTCTGCACAAATATGTCCCAGCTCAGCATTATCTACAACCTTTTATCTACAATCTCATTATTTTAAGTTAGAAGCAATTAGAAAAATGAACTTCTTTATTGTAAGTTATATGTAAAAACTGAACAAGCATACACATTAAGAAATCTTAAAATCTAGGATTTTTCTTAAAGGCAATGATTAATGTTAGGCTTGGTCATTTAAATGGTGTTGGGTAGGACACTTAGTGTAGTATAGGGAATGTTAAAATGAAGACTCAGAAAATATTATTAGCTCAAAATTCTATTTAAATTTTTAACTCCAAGGATATCTAAGTGAAGGCCATTTTAAACTATAGTTGACTATTCAAATGTATCTATTCACCAACTTCTCCAGTAGAGGAAAACAAAGTATAGATAGAATTAAGGATACGCTGGCAATCTCAAACTCTGACATGAATAGAAACCAAAAACTATAGACAAATCAATACAGGTGGAGAATAAAGTCAATAAGATTCTTGATAATTCCAAGGGCAGAATCAAGTGAAGGGTTGAAAAATCATTTGGTAAATCTAATATAGTTAATCACAATATTTCCATTCTCCATACATTTATTAATTCACTTAAATAAGTAGCCATTAGGGAAATGTATTAGGTACTAAGGATATATCAGTGAACAAGATACACCCATGAGGTTAACCCCTGCTCTCAAGAACCATATAATTTAACAGAGAACACAGTCATTGAGCAAGTGGATTTAAATGTGATGAGGGTTATAAAAGGAGAAAATGGATCAATAGGGCAAACTAACTTAGTTACAAAAATGAGGAAGCCTCAAGCACTGTCCTTTGAACTGAAAACATACAAATGTGTAGGCATAAACTAGGTACTGGCCAATAAATTAAGAGCTTCTCACCTTGGCTATAATTATAGGTCATGGCTAAAGCAAAATGATAACCATGGTGGGTGGTTGCTCCTGCAAACAGTGCAGGCCAGTAGAGTTCAAGGCAAGCAAGCATAATGCGTTGGATGAACTGAAACTAAAATAAACAAAAATATTTAGGATTAGACTCTAAAGAGAGAAGAATAACTAAAGTGGTGTTCCTCAAAGGAGTGAATGGAGCCCCCTCAATTCTTCAGGGCCATATAGGGTAACTTATGGGTTTTCTCTGGCTGCTTTGTAGACATTGTACTAGTGAGGAATCAAGAGATATTTAGAAGGCAGAATCAAAAGGATCTAGTGATTGAATGGATGTGATATGTAAGTAATTTACATAAATGAAAACAAAAAATGTAATAAGAATGCTATAATCTAAAGAAAGCCACTAAAAATTGAGACTGGACTCTCTCCAGAGCTTATTAAAAGTAAGCACAGCTGGCCATACAATTATAGTGCAACTCCCCAATCTCTCCATCTCACCCAGGTGAAATGAGCACTGAGAGGAGGAGGAGAGGAGAGTCACTGATTTTTTGACAAGTGCCTTGTTCCAGTGTGTGTACGGGAGCCAAGCAAATAGCTACTAAACATGAAAAGTTCTAGCAAGAAGGAGAGACTGGGTCTCATTTCCAGGTTGGAGGTATACATAGGTAGTCAAATTGCTAATCCACATATCCTAGTGAAACTAACCTGGAGAGAGAGGCAGGTAGAAAAAACAGGGGGTCACCTTTATTCACACCAGTTGACTTGGCAAAGATGAGATACCTGTAGTCAAGTGTATTGGGGGACACTGCAGAAGCTAGGTTTGAGATATGTTTCCTGAAGTCCACTCAACAGAACTACTGTAGGAAGCAAAGCGGAACTGAGCACAAGTTGGGTATTCAGGTTGGACAGGGACCTAAGTATTGGGGAGGCTGCACAAGGCCCTGCGATCCCATGATGGGTCTCAGGTGTTTGAGCCTATGGAAACCTGCTCTACAGAAGACATCAACCATGATGTATCAGGGTTAGGCAGCAGAGCAGCAAACACCAGCCAAAAAGGAATAAAACCATCCCCAGCAGATTAAAGGGATATTTTCTTTTCACCTTCATTCCTTTTCCCTGCCCCTACCTATTGAGGAGATAGGGCTTAAGAAAAGGACAAAGGAGAAGGAGTGAAAGGTGCCAGCGAGCCCTTGAGCCAGCCATGACAGATACGTATGGTTTAGAATCAGATATGAGATAGAGCTTTTAATGTGTGCTGAAATTTAATATCTGAAATAGCTGAAAAATTTCAAAATCTTCCCAGAATGTTGTTAAATGGTATGGAAGGGAGGGGGGTGTCTCAACATAGCACATTTGAGGCAGTTCGGAAGAAACAAAAGCATCTCATTGTTACACAGCAAGGGGTTAGATTCCTTAATAAACAGGTTGGATTCACTGAGTCTGCTCTGTGTGTCCCCAGCCCAAACTTCATCCATGCCTAGTCTGCCACTTGCTGCAGATCAAAAAGTTAACTTATTTCCCTTGTAAAGACAGATGGGATTTTGACCATGTCTTTCCTCCACAGCATCTAAGCCCAGAGAATAAGCAACATTCTTAAGATGAAAAACAAATATTCAGAGCTACAGCTCAGCCCAGAATGAAGGCACTTTTTTGTAATAAATGCGGAAACAAATTTTGCTCCATTCTTTGAGAATAGGAGGTTTGCTTTAGTTTAATGTAACCAAAAGTCTCCTTATCCACCTCCAGCTCCCATATGAATTAGTTCATCTTGAATGGTGATGTCAAATCTTTGCCTCTGGAGAATAATAAAATAATACTAAATAAATTGAACTAAAGTAAAACAAAATAAAAACCCCCTCAGTGTTTACAATAATAGCATTTCCCCTGAGCTCTTCTCCCTCTCACCTGAGTGGGAGTCCACGAGGCCTGCCGGGTGTTAAGAGCTTGATGAGCCCAGTGTTGAGAATGCTGAAATTGAGGTTGAATGTTTTTGTCTAGAGAGAGGGAGGTCTTTCTCAGAAGAGGAGATTCCTCAGTATATTTGTCATGGCTGAAATCAGGTAAATGGATGCCTTTGTCTTGAAACAGATGTAGGATTTTAAAAAAGGAACCTAGGATTCTATCTAAGTAAACTTCATACTGAACAATATTTTTGTATTGTTCTTCTATTTCTTATTTTATTTTCATTATTTTAATATCTATATAGGCAAAAAAAGATATTATTCTCTCCTTTCATTTTAGAGAATGGAGGTAAATAATGTTTAAATCTAAGAGGCAGTTCCCAGAAGGAGAACTCAAAAATCATGTTTCCTTGTCCTATATTCTTTCCATTACATTCCAGTCAATTTGGGATATAGAGCAAGGGTTTTAATCTAAATTCTCTGGATAATAGTTCCAACTCTCTAGTTAGAGAAATATCTCTAAGACATAGACACTGTCAAATGGACAAATTAACAAAACAAAGCAAAACAACAAAAAAACTAAAAGACTTGTACATATTTGGTTATAATCTGAGATATGCTGTCATTACATATTTAACAAACTCAATTGCAGAACTGTTTCTTTGGTGAAGCATATCCCATGTGGTAATATGAATATTTTAGGATACCTTTCCCATCTACCAAATAATTTACAGGCATTCTAAATATTATCCTCCTTTCACTCTCCTCGCTAAACTGATACACTGCTTCTAATGAGCCTGAATTCTGTGATGCATGTACAATATTCCGTTAAGCTCTATTTATTACCAGCAGATATGGGACACTCTGGGCAGCCAGTCTGGCCCCATGCTCTCAGTCCCAGTGGAGATCAGTTGACGGGGATTTACACTTAGGTACATAGAAGAGCCCTGTGTTCATCTTAAGGTCCTTGTTTCTATTTAGAATTAAGAGCGAGATGCCTTTTTCTCTCTCAACTGTCAAATTGTCAAAACACACTGGGCTTGTTTGAAGTTGGGGTATTGGAGTGGTGGGGAGACCATCTGCTTTCCTGACACCATGACTCCCCGTATTTTGCAAGATGTAATTATTCAGTCCCTTGTACCCAGCCTCTCTCTGAGATGAGACATTCAAAATGTCCACTATCAAATGCTTTTCAAATAGAAAACAGGATTTTATGACCCTGCAACTGCAGGATCAGTGGTTTTATGCTCCTTAGCCTTTGTGATAATGTGTGTCTGATTCCCCCATGCAGGCTGTTCTGTGGTTGGTGTTGATTCAGTAAACAACATTTTGTTTCATCTCCACAGATATTGGGTCTATGGAGGACAGATTGCATTTCCTGATAGAGCTTCTTGGTCTTAAAGCACACTTCACTAATCCCAGCTCTCATTTGTGATTTTCAGTATAAAACAAGAAAAACTACTATAAAAAGAATCTTTAAGAAATAAGAAGTCAAGGGACAAAAGGTGGCATGTATACAGAGAACAATTGAGAAATATGAGCATTCAAAAAGCACTTGCATCTTATAAAAGATGACTTCAATATCAATTTAATGAGAAAATGATATATATGCCCAGAAAATCTCTGATCATACTCTCTCTCTCACCAGAGATGATGGTCTAGCTTATTGCACAGATTTTAATGGTACATACAATTATTGAAGTTAATTTTCTGAAAGATATGAACTTGTAAATTTCTCCTCATACAGAATTTTATAGTTAGGAGAGTCATGTAACCTCTTTGCCCTCTAGAGAGAGCTGTCAGTCTGGTATGGCTGATTGGTTGTAATGGTTTGTAGAAGAAAGCAAATCTTTAAAGGCACGTGTTCTGACACGTGTCCTCTGAATCTCTGTAAGGCAGATCCTAGTTATGAGAACTCCTTGAAATTGCTCAGCTGTGCCACTGTTGTGTTTGGCCCATTAAACCTCCAGCTCATAACGAGGAGTTACATCTAGTCTCTACTAGGTCAGGGGCATAGACATCTCTAAGAAAAGTGCTGGCTAGGAAGATGTGATTGATTGGGTGTTTTCAAGTGTTTAAATGAACACGTGAACTGGTTACACAGATATATTGTACTTATAAGGCCTGAAGAGGTAGTAACAGAGGTGGTCATCTGGCAGCCTGAATTCTCCTAAATGCATTCTTCTACGGGAAAAGGATAGAGATAGAGATGACTTCTCTACTAAATTAACAGAAAAAATTCGTTCCCCAGTAAGTGAATATGGATATACAAGATTATTTGTGTTTAAGGCAAAGTAACCAAAGAGGTGATTACCACAGCATTTCCTATTTAATGGCCTGCAGGTCCTTCGATGACTCAGTAACGAAGTAATACAGAAATCATGCTTCTAAATTGTAAACTGGGTGGTCAATCAGGTGACGATCTGAAAACGGGTTGATGTGACTTCCAAGTGAAACTGGAACTTTTGTGATCCCTGCTGTGGGCAAGAAGAATAGCATTGCTCTCAGAGGAATATATAATTGTGTTTGCAAAATAAGTGGCATGGTGTGTTCAATGGAGGGAATCAGTTTTCAGCTAAGATGGAATCAAGGGGTGATTCTCTCCAACTAATACAATGCTCCTCAGAGCTATAGTTTTACAGCAGAGAACATATACATGACAACACAATGACACAAGGACTCTCAGGTCAGAGAGGGTAGCTGTGCTTAGACAAACAAATTAAGGAAGCATTATGAGGTGCATACTGCAAGAATGCAAACTGCAATGGAGAATAATTCATGTGAGATGATAATGATCTTGAAATAAGAGACTGGCTATCCAAGGAAGAATTAGAAAAATCCTGAATGATGAGATATCCAGATATATATTCAAGGCAGAATCTCTTTCATTATACAAATATTCCCTTTCAGCTCTTTAGTAAGAGAAACAAAATTATTTCAGGAATCTCCTGCATATCATGTATTGTTCGAATAAGTGCAAATATGAGATAAATATGGTGGCATGTTTTCTAGTGAAGAACTTGGGGGTGCTGATTACTCATTTCTTCATGTTTTGGGGATAGCATTTTGAGGTAAGCATTACCAAAAAAAACCTTGGTCTTGCTTTGAGTTCCCACTTGGATTATCTTTATCCAGAAATGAGGGAATCATTTATTGAGTCAAGAATGTTAGTTAGATTATCTTTGTAGAGATCTGATTCACAAATTATTCATTTCTTAATGGCTAAATTACAGAATAACTCTTACAGATTTGTCAGTCTCAGATTTTTCATTTTGGAAGTACTCATGAAGATCAATGGACCCATGGCTCCCAACCCTGATTCCTTCATGCATATTAGAATTACTGGGAATGCCAAGTACTCCTGACACTGCCCTCCCCTCCCCCCGCCATTCAACACATACACACATTCACACACACATACTGCACACACATATGTACTTTAGCACATGCACACACCTACATACATATGTGTAGTGCATCTACACATACACCTGCTACACACGCATCCACATATCCACTCACACCCACACACCTACCAGGGCACAACTTGAAAGAACATGATTTTATATCAGAGGTGGGGGCCTGAAAATTGGTATTTAAAATTAGCTCCCATTGGAATTCTAATTTGCAGCCAGGGTTGGAGACCACTGGTCTACAGCATGTAGTAATCTGCAGTTTTGCTGAGGCACAAAATTGAATCACTTGTGCTTAGAGTGAGTGATTCAATTGGTGAAGGAGCCCAGACTGCCACTCAGCTCCTGTACCTCTGGACGGTCTTGTTTTACTCTGTTTGGATTTGCACACACACTGACTCTCATGAAGCAAACAACAATTTCTTTTTTGAACAAAAACAACGCTTTGCTTTTTTGTTGTGGAAAATTGCCTGAACAGGAAAAGCAAACAAAAATAGTTGCTCATGTCTCAGATGTAAGTGAGGAAATCATGAAGAAGTCTAATAAATCCCAATACTAGAGGATTGGTTAAATGGATTCTGATTAAGCAATCTTATTAACATTATCTGTATCTCCTTATTCTATAGTGCTGATTCTTTAGGGTGGGAAGGCAATACATAAAAGAGTAGGATTTGTCTGACCAGCCAAATGTTAGGTTTTATTGGCCTCTTGATGACGTTCAGCATACATCACTGGGGCTAGGAATAGTTACCAGCTACATAGAGAATATTCTAAACAAGGGTAGAATCACTTGGGAATTTGTCATGCAGGTGTGTGTATATGTGTTTGTGTGTAGATACACAAGCAAGAAAACAAAAGCTCCCTTTTTTTATTAAAGTAGCTCCTGGTGTCCTCCCAGGATTGCAGTGACTCACAACCATGACAGCTACCCATGTTGCCTTCACCCCAAATTAGGAGATGTTTGTCTCTGAGAGTTTCTTCTGTGTTGATTGTTGTTAGCCCTTGGCACCATGAGACAATGCCCTTGGTCTCTAAAGGGTCTGAACCATACTATCTACTTTAGGAAAATATGAGACTATCTAGAGGAAGAAGATCAAAACTGTTTCAGTGACAGAGAGTTTTTATTTTCTTGTTTTATTTTAATTGCCCAAATTTTGTCCATGAAAGATTGCTTTCTAAGTACTGGATCTAAACTTTTTGGTAGGCTCCCATTCAGCTCATGGTACCGCCTTTCCTGTTACCAATCAGTCATTCAAGGATTTCTTAATGAGAACTGCCCTTGGTGTTTGGACTGTGGGAAGGCTGAAGAAGTAAAGATACACTGACCCAATTTTCATGATTTCTTGACTTCTTTTTTTTCTATTCCTTTGCCATAAAGCCTTGTCCTCTTCGTGGGACCAAATAAAAACATATCTGAACCAAAACAATCCTCTTCATAGTTCTATCAGGGTCTTCTCTATTTTGAGAAAACCGTTTTCAATGCTCTTCAATTCAAGTTTCAACTATGTTTCCCACAGTATTTAGTCCAATGGACAAATGACATTGGAGGAGAGCTTTTGCTTCTAAAAACCTTACAAAGACAACTGGGCCACCCAATATTGCATAGATAACTGTTAAAATTTTATTATACCTTTCTTCCACACACTTTTCATACATGCATTCTTCACATACAGGAACCAAGCACTTTACAAACAAGAGCTCTTACTCACTGATGCTCAAGAATTAGCTCTTAGAAGCCCTTCCACATATGGTACTACAACTATTTAGCATCCCTTGATCTTCCGTCATTTTTTTGTTCAGAATAGTGAGCATAAATCTTTGAGATGTCTTCCACAGCACTGCTACTAACAACATAATTTTTGCCCCCGTTCTTCTAGTGTTGACACTATAAGACATATATGAGTTGTTCTTGTCACTAAGGCCAGTGGAGTGCTCTACATTTCTCTGAATTTCTCTACTGCCAGACTCAGGTAAGACTTACTGTTGGCCTTGATTATAACAATGACCTATATCATAAAACATGGGCTGACATTAGGAACCTCAAGTCTGATTGTAACTGCAGTCCTAAATGTATATATGTTCATACTCAGTATGTTCACAAATACATCCTTGCATTTGTATTGGCCCACCTTGGTCTCCCAACTGAATTTTTATTCTTTTGGGTAAATGGGTCATGCCTTATACATTTGCATGTGCTCATAATGTCTTGTATATGCTGTGGGTATAGTGAAAAAATCCGTTTATATTAATAAGTACATTAGAAAAACAAAATTGTGTTTTATTAAAATTCACAGTTCTCCCTGTTTGTTTACTAACATTTTCAGCCATTTGTATTTCTTAGATTGAGGTTAATCATATCTCATTCAACCATGTGACCATTGCATTTACTATTTCAGAAATTTTGAGTTTTGGGATTATTCTTCTATACATTAAAAAGTATGGATTTAATCATGGGGCTTTTGTACTAGTCTTTCAGGTGATCATGAGAAATCATATTGCATTTCTTTCAATTTTACTCTTCCATTTCCTGCCCTTCATCTTTTTTTCTTCTTAAACTGAGTTACTATTCTTTAATGATATGAAGATAATATAAATTGATGCCTTCAGAAATATATGCTCTTACTGTTTTTATCATTAATCTAATAGAAAGAATGATAATATCACTTACCTGAAATGGAGGGAAGAGTCAGGAATTACATAGAAGCATAGAGGCTGTATTTATCTAAGCATATAAACAGATAATCAGAAAATAGAGAAATCAAGTGAAAAATTTTGGTATAATATATTTCCTCTTCTATCCCTGGATTCTCCTACCTGAAATGGGAATGATTAAAGAGGCTAAGATATCTCATAAGTGATATTCATTTAAGCTATTTTAATAGCAGTTCCATTATATCCAGCCACTGATAAGGGATGAAACTGGGCCCCCGGGAACTGAAGTTACTTAACAAAGGTCATTTTAACAGTAAATGGCAGAGAAAAGCGTGGTTTCCGGAGACCTTACCTCAAAACTCGCCATTCTGTAACATTCCATTTTTCCCTGTAACTGTCGTACATTCTTATGCTGTTTTGATGGTGACAAAAAAGTAGCAATTCTTTTTTTACAATTACAATGATGTCGTTCTTTATTTAAATGAAGAGCTTTGGCAATGTCTGAGAAACACAGATATTAGTGAAATGCACCTCTTCTTAAAGAGGTATACCTAAGGGCTGAAAAGTTGTACCCTTGGTGTACCCTACTAAATCCAGTGTTTTGCTTCTTTGTTATTAACAAGGTGAAAAGAAAGAGAAAGACAGGGGCAAGAAAGGAGTTAATCATAGTTTCTTTCCTCAGTTAGGACCATAACAGAAGAATGGGTCAATATACAATCTGAGTTATCAGACTGTTTTTAGCTCTAGACTTTTTCTTGCCTGAGCAGAAAATATCAAGATCAGAAACATTTTCAACTTTATCTTACTATGTGTCCAACCCATGCAGCCCTCAAAGAATATTGTGTTAAGAGAATGAAAGGCCAGATCTTACTTGGACATATGAAAGATCTCAACCACATGCCATGATCTAAGAGGAACCAAGATCTGCCTACTTCTCCATCCTTCTTTTTGCAGTAGGTTGAATTATGAACTCCAGAAGAACAGGCTTTTAATCTTTTCTTGTGTGTGACTCTATCATAAATAGGACCTTTTATAGATGTTACTTTAGTTAAGGTGTGCTAACCAAATAGATTGGGTCTTAATCCTATTACTGGAGGCCTTAGAGAGAAGAACTCAAGAGAAAGCCACCAGGAAGGAATAGATGGCAGAAGTCAATGGAACCTGGAAGATAAAGGAGAAGATGTATCTTGTGCATGTCTGTGTGACACAAAAGCCAAGGCACAAAGAATTGCCAGCTGCCAGCCTAGAATGTCACAGTTTTCAAGGAGAAAGCATTGCCTTATTGCTGCCTTGATTTTGTATTTCTCCTAGCCTCAAAACCTTGAGCCAAAAAATTCCTGTTGTAACCCAACCCTTTGTATGGTATTTATTTCAGCAGCTGGAAAACTTAGACACTCATGTTTAATTTTATTCACTTTGCCTTCAAATTTCCATTTAAAATAATTATTTTTCTGCAAGACATCACAATTTAAACCTAATAATATTAATTTCTTTACTAGCTGCCATCTTAGGAATTCATTGGCAAATTAAAAACCATAATTTGCAATGGATTCGTTCTTGGGGGAAGGTGCCTGCCCAGCTAAGACTCAGCTCATTATCAGTTAGTTCACAAGAAAGAATGGGCTTTGGGGGTAGAAGTATTTCTATACCTTATTGAAGAATACTAGCAGTGAAGGTCCTGACACAAAAATCAGCAGACGGAGTTGTGGCGTTTTTGCTGAGAGTTTTGTGAGATTTCCATCAGACAAGCTCTCAACTCTCTGTACTGCTCCAGTTGTGGTGGTACTTGACATCTTACTATGACTGACACCTGAATGGTAAGAGGCTGCCTTTGTTTCTATTTGGTAGCATTTAATTTAAAAACATTTCTCCATGCTGTGTCCTAGAGTTTTAAATCAAATAAACAAACAACAAGACAACAAAAAACACAAGGCAGAAGATCACATCTTCTTCACAGAAAGATTGTTCTTAGTCATAGATTGAATACTGCAATTGAAATACTTCTTTGCTTTTTCTTGTGTTAGGATCTCAATTTATTTAGTTTTTCTTGCAGTTCTCCTTAATAGTAGTATTTGTTTTTAGAAGTGCGTCAAATATTTTCACATTTTTAAGTAACTATAATTGTAACAATTTGAAATGTGAATCAGTTGATGCAGACAATGGAGAACATACCAGTTTTATTCCCTTGTATCTCATATTCCTTTTTTTTTCCACATTCCTTTTTGATATGCTGAATTCCTGTTGAAGTTTCTTACAATGGAGCTATATTACCAAATCATTTTCAAATTGAGGGTATCTAGAATCACAAGACCAAATGTAGAAGAGAAACTGTCTTACCCAGAGATCAAAAATATACTTCTTGTTTAATCATCTTGAAAAATGCAATTCATCAATCCAACAACCAATAAAATGTATTGATTACCACACTACTGTATAGAGGGGAGATATGAAAGAGTAAAAGAGATATTCTTAAAAATTTGAGAATATGCTTAAAACGATTTTTCAGTCAATTGTCATGGGCTCCACATTCTTCTTGCTCTCTTTCCTTGGGCTCATGGTGGGATTGCTCTTCTTGGCCTCTTGTTATTTGTGTTGGGTGATGTGACTAGTTCAGTTCAGTAAGTTGATCCTAGACCCTCCAGACTTATTTTCCTTTGCCATGGTATTGGTAATATTCTAGATAATGGGTACTTGCTTTAGACAGTGGTTTAGAGCAAGGACAGTGCATAGCAGTGAATCCTGCCCTCACAGAATGGATATATATCTTGAGAAAGAAAGAAATAACCTATACGGTTTCAAAACACTGAGATTTCTGTAAATGCAGCAAAACTTAGCCTGTATAGACTAATAGATATGATCAATGTTTAAACGGTAAAAATATATACTCATAATAAAATTATTACATACGAATATCTTCATAAATATATTCACAAGCTAGACTTAAGCAAAAAACTTACACATCTCAAGTCTCTGGACCAGACCTACTGTGGGCAAGAGGACATACTCTTCATTTGTCAAAAGCAATCAAACTGCAGTCCTACCCCAAATAAAGTTTTGGGCTTCAAATATTATCTGTGTTAATTATGGGGTCCCTATTATAAATGTAAGCTAATTATGCCACTAGGTTTAGTTTCTTTGGTTGTTGTTATTAGTACTCCATTTGGCTTAGAAAAACTAATTGAGGGCAAAATATTCTTATTCATCTTTAGCTTCTCCATAATTAGACAGCTAGCTGGCTAGATGATAGATAGATAGAAAATAGGTATTTGACAAATGAACAAAGTGATTTGATACATAAAACATAAAATTATTCTTGATCAAATGGCAATTAGGTTCCCAAGACTGAATCCACAGCATCAGCTGTAGGATTGTGGAAACAGTAAATTTCCTGATATCTGCTACCTTTAGGGTAATAGTTTGACCAACTAAAAATTTGTTCCCGAAATATACTGTAATAATTTGGCTGAAAATGTATATCAAAGTATATTCAGCAATTGGAAGAGGAAACTAGATCAGGAACCACTATCAATTTATATATATATTTTAAAGTACTTCCCAAACTGCCATCTTGATTCCAGACTCCAGAGTAGAAGAGACCTTATTTTGCATCAAGACTTTTTGTGAGATGGAAACAACTCTGACGTGGTATAAATGGCAATGACTTTACAGTTAAAACAACTTCTTACTTGATTGTGTAAGTATAAAATGCCTCAATTTATTGATCAGGCAAATAGGATTATTCTTACTCGGAAGATCTGCTGTAAAGAGAAAGTAAAATAATATATGTAAATATTACATATGTGTAAATATACATGTATTATATATTCCCTATGGTCAACATATATCAAGCATTAATATGTTTAGGGCTACAATTAGTTTTATCAACTAATGTAAATACTTATTGTTAATATAATCAGACTGTTGTCAACAGAAATTAAATAAAGCAGCAAAAACATCAGCAGGTCTGGAAGTATAATCTAAGCCTGCCCATTTCTAGATTTTTGGTTTGTTTGTTTGTTTCTCTTGTATGATATATTATTTTTTCTTTATGTAGCAAGTGGGCTTGTCATTCAGATGAGTCTGTAGAGTTATTTTTATCTACTTCATCAGCATCATTATTAAAAATGAATGGAGCATCTACTCTGTGTGTTGATGATGATTATTCTGGTGATAAATAAAAAGGTGGGCAATTTGAATCCAGTTTTGGAAAATGAACAACCAGGTTGCTTAGGCTATTTAAATAGAAGGCAAGCAAGGCACCATTTTAAAGGTAATGAATATATTGACCACAATTCTCTTAGCATGTCATTGGCCTAAAATTAATTTCATGGATTAGGTTTACCAAAACAAGTTTCATTAAACTTAACTTGATTTTGGATTTCGGTTGAGGCAGCGATTGGATTGTCCAAGAAAGATAAATCTCGAAGGAATTAATACTTTAACTAATTGAGTTTATCTGACTAAATCTACAATTGTACTTTGAAGTACTGAGATCCAGTGGTGACTGAATTTTGGAGGGAAGAAATCTGAGAACTTAATGTACATTTTGGCTATCAGAACACTGCAATTTAGAACTCTTGACTACCAGCAGATAGATAGCTCAGAAACAAAAGGGGCTTAGTCAGGATACCTGAAAAGAGGAGCTGCATGCCTCTGAATAAAATTTCATTCTATTCACAGGGCTGTCCTTAAAAGCTTCATAAGTCTTGGTTCCCTTGGATCTTATTTATTGCCTAGAATAGTGCCATGTTGAGCTCTTATTTAGGATGGCACATCAGAGTACATGATGGATTCTTTTTTTCTATTTTAACTCCCTGCAGAGGACAATGATAGAGACATAAGGCATCTGCATACACATGCAAGGTAGTTTGAATTTAATGCATTTCATATCATTAAAGTTAACATTTCATGTATTATATTTCCTTTTAGAATACACTTGCATACATCCATATCCATATAGATATATGCACGCACACACACAAAATCCCATTATGTAGATCAATTTACATGATCACAATGTTCATATCCATAAAGCAGTGAACTTCCCAAATCAGATGCATGCATAAAAGCATTGATGCATAAAATTTCCATCTTGCAAGTACAGAGAAAGTTCTAGTAGGCATTTAGTGCCATGACAGGTCACTTAGGTTACAACTAGCTATATAGGACATGCTAATACGATTTAACCTTCTTTGTCTGTTGTGGAAGAAGGGGGAAAGTGGGGAGGGGTGAGATCTTCTTATCTTTGAAGATATCAAAGAAAATTAAAAACAACCACTTTCCCTCTGATCCTTGTGGCTGAATGTTTCTGAGCTGCATAAATGAGGTGCACACAGAAAGCATATACTTTTAGGGGGCCAATCTTAATCCATTCACCTCTGATCACAGCATAAGTGCCTGAGTGATAAAACAGAATTTGATGGTGTGTGTGTATAGAATTACTTCCATCTCCGCACTTGATATGACTCTTCATCTAAAGTAAACTCCACTGAGATTAATAGTAAAAATTGAAAGCTAAAAACCCAAAGTGCCATATGACAACACCTAAGTGAAAATTTATTAGACTTGTCATTTCTGTTAATTTTTGTCATTTCGGCTAATTACTAGCCATTCCTGTTGGTTATTAGACGTGTCATTTCCCTATTTGAGCTGCCATCTAACATAGTCTCCAATTCTGGTTTCATTGCACACCCTCAGGCAATGGGGCAGGGGCCAGCCAGTGGATCTTGCATGCCAGAAGTACAATTCAGATTTGTTACCAAAAGCCAGAATAATTAATGAAGAAATAATTAACAATTCCCATCTATCTTGCGTAGGGTGAGAGTGAAGGAGGTGGCATTATTTTGCTATAAACAAACACAACGAAATAAAAGGGATTTCCTATGGTCTGGCGTAAACTCTTGTAGATATGAAAAGTTTATCTACAGCTTAACCGAACTCAGGAAATTTCCTGAACTCAGCAACATCCACTTCCTCAGGGTCTTCTGCAGTCTCTACTGGACAATAGACTGAAGCACAGCAGAGAGGTATTGGAAGTGTAGGAATAGCAGTGTGAGACTGATTTTCCTTATAAAATTCTCCCTGTCTGAATCATTATCAATGGATGTTGTGAAACTATGTGTTTGTGTGTGTTCCTGCCCCCACCCCAGGGAATTATACAGTATAATCTGATGATAGTAATGGAGAGATTATTCTAGAAGTTGCATTAGTAAAATGAATTTCAATTATCACAAGAAAGAAAACAAGGAAATGGAGACATTGTATTTAAAAGAAATTGACCACAGACTTAAGTATTCCTAAACAGTATGAATCCTTGATTTCTATATCTTTAGCATTTGCTTGGGGATCATGGCATGGTCCGAATGACCAAGGCAGGCCATGCCAATTTTGAGAAATATTCATGGTAATTTTATCGGATAGCCCTCTCATTATATTTTGATTTTGTGCCTAACCAAAAGAAAATGGAAACTTGAAAGATAATTTTGGAATCCATTCAGTTAAAAGTAACCAAATTCATCAAATAAATTACTTTCGCCAGAGAAGTTTCCATCGTTTTGGTCAAGATAATCCCAATAGCTTTAATATTCACGTACCTCAATTTGCTACTTTATACACAAAAATCCACCTTCTACTTAAAGGTATTGGGATTATCTTGAGGTCATAGCTCAGTCATTCTCAAATCAACTCATCCATACTGATCTTATATCATTGATTTTTCCTCCATCCACTGGGCTAAAGCAGTCATTGCACATCCTGTGGAAATATCTGTTCCGTGTCAGTGAGGTGACAGCATTCTGGCAAGAACATTCTAGCTAGTCATAGTTCAAGTTGATCTGCCATAGCTAGTGCAAAAGAGGGAAGGAAGGGCAAGAAAATTCGAAGAAAATTAAATGTGGTCTAAATACACGGATGACATTCTCAGGTTTTAAAAGCTGCTTTTTAGGAAACAGTGGCATTACAACAAAGATAGCCTGAAAAACAAAGCCACCCTTTCACCAAATGAAAACCAGATGCTTCTGAAAGTATCTTCTCCCCCTAAAGATCATGTCAGTAGCTGAAATGCGTTGTGGAAGACTAAAAAGTAGACAGGCCGTTGGTCATTAAAGTTGTTCTATATTTCCTATCCCTATACTGTCAGACCTTAAGTGTTGAGGTTTGGACACACACATCATCAGCATGCATGCTCTGAAAGATTAGGAAATCTTCAGAACACGATTCCTAGGAAAGGAACAAATTAATTGAATACAGATGAGATTTACAAGAGCTATAAGAGCTTTTGAAAGCAGGAGAGTTATATAAAGGCAAGGATACACAAATAACTTTAGGGGCACAAATATTACATGTAAGTGGAGGTAGATTTTACTTAGAGAGGAAGCCAGGGTAATTATAAGCTTTCAGAGGACATATTATAGAAGGCGGAGCCTACTAAATTCACAACGAAATGAACACTTTACTCTTAGATTAGGGAGGCTAGTGTGGTGTCACAATAACGCACAGATTATGTGTTCTGTGGACAAAATGACGGGAACTGAAAAGGATAGGTTACGATCCAGGAAATCCATCCTAAACATAAGTCTCAGATGCTCTTTAGGTGTCTTTTCTAATCTGCCTCATGAGACCAGAACAAACATCACGGCCAAACGGGAGAAATTCCTCTCTATACGGAAACAACCATTAGGCACAATTGAGTTGTTTGTTACCGGTGCAGAGATTCTCCCTCAAGCTTAAGAACTTTGTTTCTATCTTCCTACCAAAAACGTGCAATAGGCTACAGGTATTTGCCTGGGGCAGCTCTGGGACAAACTGGAAAGGGAATAGGAAAGCAACTCACTGCGTGTGCATGTGCTTGTGTGCTTCACCGCAGTCAATCACATTTCCTCTGACATTGCTTCATTTATGGATTATTGCAAAAACACAGGAAGAATGTGAAAAGATAATGTTGTAAAGCCACCGGAATGAAATTGGAGGGAGGAACCTATTTCTCACTGTGTTCCCAAGCACCTCTGCACTCAGAATCCCAGCATTGTTTAAACCTCCATTCTATATAAAAAAGCTAATCAAATGACACTCAGGAAAATTGACTTGGGTTTTCAATCTAGTTTCAGATCTCTAGTGTACTTATTTCAAATGGCATTTGTTATTCTCTGCATATCCTTAGAAACATGCCCTGTCAAGAAGTGCCATACAACTTCAAACCATGTTTTTTTCCCCACCTCTATAACTTTTTATGTATTCCCTTTTTACATTTTATTACAGCATAAGATCTAAAAATGAAATAAAGATTATAGGCAATGCTTCAGGACCTAGAGTTCTATGCCTTGCCCTGAATGTAAAACCATGTTGATAGGAACTGATGTTATACCTCTGTAAATTGCTCAAATCTCCCCACTGATCATTGTTGTAATTATTTCTGGTTGGAAATGAAAGGTTTGATTGGCAGAGAGGTTTTTTTGTTTGTTTGTTTGTTTTAATGTCTATCTCTTCTTCCATTCACCTGAACTACACATATCCCCTTGGAGGTGGATTTGGGAGATTTACGTCTGTATTTATTTATAATACTCATTTCTCCAAGGGGAGTAATCAAACAGAAAGGAAGAGAAAGTCAAGCAGTCAACTCTGTAACTTTTTAAAGTTAGCACTATGAAAGTTTGTCCTTCATAGTCACATTTTAATGAAATCAGAGTAGGTGAGGTAATTGTCCCCTCCAAAATTATGACTCACAGAGAAGGAGGGAATTTGCAAAGTAAAAATGGAATTTTCTAGAAACAGGAAAATGTCATTCAAAAATCTCTGCATTAGTAAAAAGGCTGTTGTGGCTGTCTGAGCTTAAGGGCAGTGAGCTTGTGGCAACGTTAAAAGAAAAAGCTCTATAGTTCATTCCTTGTAGCTTCTAAATGTTTATGTCTTATCTGTTCTCCCCTACTCCAATTTTTCCCACCACCACTTCCATTCTTCTCCTCTCATTCAGTGGTAATTAATGCATGATTAATTAGTTTCTCTTTACACCTGGAAACTATTTATTCCCTCTGAATATATACACCTGGTGACTGGACTTTCCTCTACACTTTCTGGGAAAACACCAAGCATTTAAAGACAGGAAGGTGGTCAGATGGTGAATGGAGGGTGGTGTTGGTGTATGCATTGGCAGGGAGGGAGGGGAAAGGACTCCTACTCTGTCAGGCACCAATTATTTGGTTTTCCTCCTGTGTCCACTGTAGGGTCAGACTTGGCCATCTCTAAGGACTATTGGGTGGATCAAAATGTCAGAAGTTCCTCTCCTTAGTGAGATGATAATAGGTATTAGGAAAGATAATTTTAATTAATAACAAGACAAAAATCATGTCTAGCATGAATTCAGGAAAAAAGGAAGAAATAGAGGAAGAAGGCATCAAAAATTGTTTTATTCTGTTTATTTATTATGGGGGGATCACTTTCATGGTAATTGTGGTTGAATACACCAACATACATCTTTCCCAAAGTCCTCCTTTCCTTATTTATTTATTTATTTATTTATTTATTTATTTATTTATTTATTTATTTATTTATTTATTTATTTATTATTTTCTCCAAGTGAGGCTAATAGGCTCCATCAAAGGTTGGGTAATCTCAGCACACATTTCCAAGAGGGAAAATTCCTGTGAATATGGAGGACTCAGACTAATGAGACCTAGTTTCAAACTCAGTAAAATGCTTTCTCAAATATTAGGGCAGAGAAGGATTAAATATCTATCAATATCTTTTCTGGCTTTTAAAGAAAATAAGAATGCAAAGGCTCTAACTTTGGCCCCACAGGACATTTTTGCCCTGGAACTAAGGATATATAGCATGTCTTCTGTCTATTAATAGAATGTGTGAGGAAATCCTATACCTTGCTCATATGTCTTATTTTAATATATGATATCCAAGTCCTTTAAACTGTGCCTACAAGTGCCAAATTAGCTAGCAAGGATTGAAAGTAAGAGTCCCAGCTCCTTCTTAGGATCACCAACCTTAGATGTCATCTTATCCCACATAATTATTTTATAGATTAGGAGACTAAATAAGGCTGTTGAGAAATGAGGCAGCTTGCCCAAAGCCACAGACCTAACAGGCCAACCGACACCAGAATCTCTCTTGCATGAGTAGAGCTGTAGTTCTGCAAGTGAAACTGATCTCAGTGGATGTATACTTCACATGGGTGCTCTCATAGGCATCTATGGAACATCATTAATTACCAGTGAAAGCCCTAGACTAATTAGTTCAAAGAATGTCCTGAGTTAATCTAACCATGGTCATGCAAAGTCACCCTTGGCTTTTGGGAAGGCAGAACTGCTTTAGCAATGACCAGAACTCTAAAGCATCCAAGAGAAAAGCAAAAGTGCTTTCTTGAAAGGGGGAAGAAGGTGCTTTGGAAATTGCTAGTGTGAAATTCAGAACGAATACTTGCCAGCACACTGATTTCACTGTACTTTAGTTGACTTCAGGTTTAAGAATTGTTTTTGATATGCATATCACTGCTTCTTGTTTGAGTTAATTTGTTTAAACATTCATGAAGGAGAAGGTTTTTTAATAGAAATGTGCCAAATGTTCTTTTTTTTTTTTTTCAATTACAGACAAACTGGGGTGTGTGCTGATCCATGAATAATGTGAATATTCAGTTGTGGAGAGTTTTACTGCCTAGTAACAATTTTTTTTTTTTACCCTCCCCATTAGATCCAAAATATGTAAGGAAAATGATAGGAAGCGCTTTAAGGTTTCAGCTGCCTCACAAATGACTTGTTTTGAATAAGGCGAGATTTGATGTGGCTTTATTAGGTTAGAGAACAAAAACAAAGCCAAAATGTATGGGTAAGAGGCAGGGGAGGAGACAATTCCGTGAACCCCCGAAATCAGCCAGCATGCACTGAGGTAAGTGACGGCACTGATGGCTCTACGTTCATTTTGTGACCTATTAGGCCAATGGCAGTGTTGTAGGAGAGTGCATCAGAGACCCCAGAGAAGGATGTCATTAGAGGCATCTCAGCTGACCTACGAAGAAGAGTATGGCCGGCAGGTGGCAGGGTGGGGTTGGTGGGGTGACAGCAGAGATTAAGAAAAGTTCAGGAAAGAAGGAAGAAGCTCTGTGAAAGCTGGTTTGCTTCTGTTTTGCTCACTTGGACTTCTCAGTCTCAACAGAATGTCTGGCAAGTCGTAGAAACTCAATGGATATTTTTGAATGAATAAACAATTGAATAAAGGCAGCAGGCAATAGAAGAAGGTCTGAGCAGACTGACACTTACAGATAAGAAATGTCGGTTACAAATAACCCCCACCCAATTCCGAAAACTGGGGTTCATAACAATATTCCTTTCTAAAGAAGGACCTGGCAGAGGAACTGAGCAATATTAAGGTATAATGTAAGAATTTAGTTCTTGTTATGTAGGAGAGACCAATAAGGTATTGAGAGCTGTGAGCTTGAAGACTACTAACCTAATCTTTTTGGATCCCTTCAACCCAAAGTCTGAGTCAACTCCAGAGCCAGAGATGAAAGAGAAGTGGGAAATTGACCCCAATTCAGAAATACAGAAGAACTCAGAGCCAGAGAACAACACAAATGGGTTTAATCCCCTTTTATGGAACTGCTTCTTCCAAATCAATTACTACCAGAGAAAAAATGCTCTGGCACCCTTCCAGGAGCTCAATAGGACAGCCTCACTCAAAATTCCTTCTGTTTTGGAATCTCTATTGACTTCATTGATTAGAAAAAATTATTTCCCAGCTGGTCCTTATCACTACAATTTGTACGTTCACAACCACTGCTACTCTCTGGAAGCTGCTGTCTCTGAACCTGGTAACATTTAAGTCCCTGCTACTGCAGTCTTCCAAACCAGAAGAGGAAGGCTGCTGTCAACTGCCTATTTTGAAAGATTTGCCATCAATACTGCCCTCATCAAGAGTTGACTGGAAAAATTGGCAAGAGATAGCCTTTTCTTTTGTCCTTAAGGAAAGAATGAGTTTACCTGGTGTGCTGGTCTGAAACTGAGATGTACCCCAGAAGAGCCATGCTCTTT
>PVIY010018342.1:0-47753 GCA_004026745.1 Myrmecophaga tridactyla | reverse complement strand
ACATCAGACTTCAGACAACTTTATTCTTATCCAGATCCTGCTTAAATACTGCAGGGTGACAAAAGGCATGCATGCATTTCCTGAGGGAACAAAGTTCTTATCTTTCAGTGTTCTTCCTTCATACTTAAAATAACAATTTGGGGTAAACAAACATTCTCTTCCTCCCAGACTGCTCTACATAACAATCTCCACAGTTTACTGCTGCCATCCTGAGGCCAGTTGCTCCCAATGAAACTTGCAGGTCTTGTTTTAACCCTTGGCTCCTACAGTAGGGATGGAGGTTATGCATCAGCTCAGCAACATGGACTTCCACTCACCAAGGCTGACTTGGCTACAGCCACTGCTGAGTGCCCAATCTGCCAGCAGCAGAGACCTAAACTCAGTCCCTGATATGGTACCTTTCCCCGAGGTGACAAACCAGCTACTTGGTCGCAGGTTGATTACATTGGACCACTCCCTTCATGGAAGCAGCAGCAATTTATTCTAACTGGAATAGACACATACTCTGGATATGGGTTTGCTTTCCCTGCATGCAATGCTTCTGCCAAAACTACCATCCGTGGGCTTACAGAATGCCTTATCCATTGTCATGGTATTCCACACAGCATTGCTTCTGATCAAGGAACACACTTCACAGCAAATGAAGTGTGGTAATTGACACATGCTTATGGAATTCTTTGGTCTTTCCATGTTCCCCATCAACCAGAAGCAGCTGGATTGATAGAACGGTGGAATGGCCTTTTGAAAATTCAATTACGGTGCCAGCTAGGCTGTGATTCTTTGAAAGGCTGGGGTAATGTTCTCCAGGAAGCTGTATATGCTCTGAATCAGCATCCACTCTATGTTGCTGTTTCTCCCATAGCCAGAATCCATGGGTCCAGGAACCAAGGGGTGGAAGCAGGAGGGGCACCACTCACTATTACCCCTAGTGATCCACTAGGAAAATTTTTGCTTTCTGTCCATGTGATCCTGAGCTCTGCTCATCTACAGGTTTTACTTCCAAATGGGGGAGTGCTTCCATCAGGAGAAACAACAATGGTTCCATTGAACTGGAATCTAAGACTGCCACTTGGTCACTTTGGGCTATTCATGCCCCTGGATCAACAAGCCAAGAAGGGGATTGCATTATTATCTGGGGATTGACCCTGACTATCAGGGGGAAATAGGATTGCAACTATACAATGGAGTTAAAGAAGCATTTTCTTGGAATTTAAGAGATCCCCTAGGGAATCTTTTCATACTACCATGCCGTGTGATTGAAATCAATGGAAAACTGCAATAACCCAATCCAGGCAGGACTACCAATGGGTCTGAAAGTTCAGGAATGAAGATTTGGATCACCCCACCAGGCAAAGAACCACGGCCAGCTGAAGTGCTTGCTGAGCATAAAGGGAACATGGAATGGGTAGTGGAAGAAGGTAGTGATAAATATGAACTACGACCACGTGATCAGTTACAGAAACAAGGGCTGTGATGCTGCTTTGTTCATGTTATACTATTTAAGTTGTAAGACATCAAGTTTAAGAATGAATATTACCCAGGGATTTGCACCCTATTCTGGAGAGAGTTACTGTGTTTCCAATTATATGCATGACAGTTGAGTATTGTTAGGTGAAAGAAAAAATGTGTCCTTTAATGTTTTTTATTTAGAAATTAGGTATGGTTTAAAGTGATATATATAGCTGCCAAGTTGAGAAGGGGTGGACTGTCATGGTCCACTTCATGTGTCAACTTGACCAAGTGGTGGTACCTGTTTGTCTGGTTAGGCAAGTGCTGGCCTATCTGTTGCAATGAGGGCATTTCATAGAATTAGATCATGATCACGTCAGCTGCATCCACAGCTGGTTCCATTTGTAATCAGCCAAGGGAAGTGTCTTCTGCAATGAGTGATGCCCAGTCTAATCACTGGAAGCCTTTTAAGGAGGATTCAGAAGAGATAGGCTCTCTTCCTGCTTTGGCTGGCAAGCCTCTCCTGCGGAGTTCATCCAGACCCTCCAAAGGAATCATCGGCTTCACAGCCTGCCCTGCGGATTTTGGACTCTGTGTTCCTGTGGTCAGATGAATTTTATATTTGTGAGTGTTCCCTGTTGATTCTGTTTCTCTAGAGAACCCTAACTAATATATGGTCCAACAGGCTGTAACATGCTTGAGGTTCCATTGCCACTTAGGAGGGTCCTCATCCCTTGGCTGCCACAATCCTCCCCCACATGATGGATTGCATTAAGCATAAGACTGGCATTGCAGCCATATACCACAACAGTATAAAACACAACAGAGTAGTAATTATCCAACACATAGGGCAGGTAATAATACAAGGAAATGCTGCCAAGGCTGAGTAAAAGAACTAAACCAAATAGAAAGGAGGTCAGTAGATAATTGATCAACATAGTGTATGTGCTCTTGCATATAATTTAAAGCTTGAAAATATTATGTGAATTTTTAGGAATATATGTGCAATATTATATATTTATAAGGGCACAGGTCTCCCCCTGTGCCACAGTCACAGTGTCTAAAACCATTTTATTTTGTAAGACAACTTTCCATAATTGGGTGGTCTCATCATTTAACAACACTATTACCAACTTAGACTTATGAAGCACATGAGCTCTATGTTTACTTAAAGTTGTTATATGCTTTTTATTAACCATCATGCGTCCCCCTGGGGCAAGAATAGCTTAAGGATAAAACCACCATGAGGTATGCTGCACTCAATATCTAGATTTAACCACTTCCCATTGCTAAAAATTTGTGGTAAAGAATCATATAATGTACAGAGAAATATGACTGCCCCCATGTACCAT
This sequence comes from Myrmecophaga tridactyla, assembly GCA_004026745.1. Taxonomy (NCBI): domain Eukaryota; kingdom Metazoa; phylum Chordata; class Mammalia; order Pilosa; family Myrmecophagidae; genus Myrmecophaga; species Myrmecophaga tridactyla. The sequence goes on along the minus strand of PVIY010018342.1, from coordinate 44,952 downwards.
GTTCTGTCCAATTGTAAGGTAAACAGGGCCTTCCATATTTCCCACAAGCCCACAGCAAGCACGTCGGGGAGACATATGCTCCGTGTCTGTGAGAGACATGCAGCCATTGGAAAATGCTATCATTTCATAGCTTAATGGTAAAATTATATTTTCTGAGGATTGCCACCCCATATCTCAATTCCCATCAAGATGTTCCATGCAAACAGGGGCAATATGGTTTAAAGTACTGCTTCTGCTGTTAGCCATCTTATCCCATCATGTACAGCATACTCTAATATAGACTGGAACTTATTTACTTGTTTCTTCACAAGGAAAAGAAAACACAAGCTCAAGTCTCATTATAAGATAGTAATTGGATTTCAGTCTTAAAAGAGAAAGCCTCACTCCAGATTTGTTGGTGTGGTGAGTTCTTCCATTTTAATCCTGATCCAATCTTGTGGGAGCAACTTTTTATTTTAATCCCTATTCATTATTCATTCCTGTATGTTGTAAATTTGATCAGATTATCTCCACAGAGATGTGACTTACTCAGTTGTGGGTATTAACTGTTAAATAGAAGGAGATGTGACTCCACCCATTCCAGATGGGTCTTGTTTAGTTTACTGGAATTCTTTAAAAGAGGAAACATTTTGGAGAGAGGCCCCTATTTTTTTTAGAGCAACACAACCACAAGAGGAGTCACAGCTGAGCCTTGAGAATCACAGAGTCTATCAGCCAGTGACCTGTGGAGATGAAGAAGGAGAACACCCCTGGGGGAGCTTCTTGAAACCAGAAGCCTGGAGAGAAAGCCAGCAGATGTCAACATGTTTGCCATGTGCGTTTTCAGTTGAGAGAGAGAAACTTTGAACTTCATTGGCCTTTCTTGAGTGAAGGTAACCTCTTATTGGTGCCTTCATGTGGACATTTTTATAGACTTGCTTTAATTGGGACATTTTCTTGGTCTTAGAACTGTAAACTAGCAACTTATTAAATTTCCTATTTTAAAAAACCATTCCATTTCTGGTATTACATTCCAGCAGCTAGCAAACTAGAACAATAAGCTTTTTTAAAATAAATTGTGGCCATATTACAATATTTTGGGTAACTCCTATTCCCCATGGGCTTAAGACTCCTAACCAGCATGGCTGCAAAAGCCAGCACCAAAGCCAAAGAACCTGTTTCCCTTGTTTGCTTGGTCAGAGGCATAAGCAATAACAAATTATTATTATTTCCCCTTTTAGGCTGTAAAGTGGCTGTTCCTTTTGTTTCCATTCTTGGTGCTTGCATCAGTCCTGCCATTAGCATTTCAACCAGAGCTGGGGCTGCAGCCTTCATTGTAGCATTTAGGTGAGTTAGGGCCTGAATAGTTTTCTAGCTTGTTGTTGTAGGAATTTCTTATCATTTTTCAACAGTTCTTTTAAGAGGCTATTCATTCTTTCTATAAGACCTGTGCCTGTGGGGTTATATGGTAGATGGGATGTTCACATTACATCATGGTCCACAACCCATGCTTGGATCATTTGTCTGATGAAAGGGATTCCCTAATCACTGTCTATGTGTGTAGATGTCTTAAAGTTGTTTATCTTTTCTAGGCAGCATATGATTGTTCGTTGATTAGCTTTCTCCTCCAGGAAACTAACAGTAATCCCATGACATTATCTAGCATATCTTGCCCCTTCTGAGAATGGAAAGGCACAGGTGTAGTCCACTTGCCACTTGGTCACTGGAGGCTGTGATGGGCTGATGTGTCCCATCTGATGAGGCAAACAGTGTAGTTGTTACAGGACACTACTGTGTGATTTCTATAAGTTGTTGGTGTGTGATGGGTAGCTGGAACTGATGAGCTAAATTACATAGGATTGATACCACTGGCATCTTCTCATTTGGCAAAGCCACTCTGCCACTGGCTTCAGATTTTGTGAGGACATCTGCCTCAATGCTCCTGGGTAATGTGTTAGAAGTCTGGGCAGGGACATGGTAGGCAGGTAGCTTTCATTGATTACAGGCATCCCAGGTGTCTTGCCACAGTTCTTTTCCCCCATAAGGGTGAGCTATGACTGTCCACTGGTCTTGTTTCCAGGTTGCCATTCAAGTCATGAGGCTTTTTAAACAACCCAGCTGTTGGTACAGATAGTTAGTTTGTTTCCTGGTTCATGCACCATAACCATCCATATGGCTCTTAATTCAGCCCATTGATTGACTGCTTTGCATAGTGCCAATCTCACACCATGTAGCATCAGTACTGAGTTGTACCACCATAGCTGTCTATATGGGAAGCTCTCCATTAGCAGATCCATCAGTATACCAAGTGGACTTGAGAATTGTTCCTGTGCCACCTATAGTGGGTAGTTCAACAGCAATTTCAGGTGTGACAGTTTTAGCTGTTGAATCTTCTGCATATGATGCTGGTCCTAAAATCCCATGCATTCTGGCACTAAGAGGGTTGAATTGAAAACACTGTGCTGCAACAAGTAAACCTTCCACTTTCTTAAGGTATTCAGTTGCACACTGCCAGAGTGTGGCTTATTGGCCATGTCCATAATCCACCACTGTATAGGGAGTGTGATCCTCAAGGTAACAAGACATTTCTGTATCAGACCTTCCACTTATAATATAGCATTATATATAGCACACAGTTGCTTTTTCTAAGGGGCAATATTGTAATTCTGTCCCTTTCCTTAATTGTGACCAGGACCCTAAGGGCACTTATTTAGAATGTTGCCTTTGCCACAAACCCCACCCAAAGTCAGTGCCAGTGTTAGCCACATCCAATTCACAAGTTAAATCAAGACCTGCCCCCCTTAGCACTTGCACCTGTGCTATTGTCATTTTGCTTTTTCAAAAGCAGCCTGCTAGGGATCACCCAATTCCCAAGTTTTAATATTTGAGCTAAATGGGGAAAGATCTCTAATGTCCAAGTAGTCCTAGGAAGGGCATTTGTTGCTTTGGGATATGTGGCATAAGAAAGCATTGCACTTTATTAATTATTCCAGAAGGAATAGTTTTTGCCTTACCCAACCATACAACACCCAAGAATTTGACAGTGCAGCCAGGGCCTTATAGCTTGTTGCAGTTGATTGCCCTTCCCTGGCACTCAGGATGGGATATTAAGGTCTCTGACATCTGTTTTAGTTCTGAAAGAGATTCACTTGTTAACATTATATCATCAATATAATGAAACAAAGTTATGAATTTGGGTTCCTCCCATATAGCCAAGTCTTTTGCCACTAAACCATGACAAATGGCCAGGCTATGTAGATAGCCTTGTGGAGACATGACAAAAGTACTTTGTTGTCCTTCTTAGATGAAGGCAAAAGCAGGCTGACTGGCTTTATCTAAGGGAAAACTGAAGAAAACATCAACTAAATCTAAAACAAAATTATATTGGCATAATTGAGTGTTAATTTCTTGTAGTAAAGAGGCAATGTTTGTAATTGCTGTATACAGAGGTGGTGTTACTTTATTTAATTTGAGTTAATCTATTGTCATGCCCCAGGTTCTGTCAGGTTTCCGTACTGGTCACCCAAGGTTATTATAGGGGTGGTTATTATAGGGGCTATGTGTTGGTACTAATATTCCTACTCTTTCTAGCTCCTTAATGGCTGCAGAAAATTTTTGTTGTCCCTCTTGGAGTTTATATTGTTTAATGGCTACAATCCTCTGAGATTGTGATACTTTTACCAGGGATGAGTTCACCTGTCCCCTTAAAACTGCGTTTACTACTCTACACTGGAGGTGGAATTCTCCTATTGTAATTTGTAATGTGTAATTTAAAAGAAGATTAATTCCATATATATATGTTCAGGTATAAGACAAATATATACAGTGTATTACTGGGGGGGGGAACAGTCTCCAAATTTGTAAGATCAAAGTATGTCATTTGGCTCTAATTGTTTTCCCTGCATAGCTGTCTATGGCCAAAACAGTCCTGTTAAACCAGGCTACATTTTCATAGATTAAAGTACATTCACTTCCAATGACTAATAAAGCTAACACTCTGTTAGTATGGGACCAAAAAATAATTCTATATGTGGTTCCTAATCCCCAGCATCCCCAGTTATTGCTAATACCTGGGAGTCTTCATCCCTCCATTATGGGAGGGGAAGGGAACTTACCAAATCTCATCCAGGGGGGTATAGAGTTCTCATGTTTTGGAAGGGGGTTTCTTGGTCAGTTTATCTTTCCCTTCAGCTGTTTGGGCATTCATTTTAGTAAGTTGCCTATCTTTGAGTAATTTGCTCCATAATTCACCTAAGACAGTATTTTGTTGTTTATCTTTGGTTTCTATTTATGACCCTACAACTTTAAATCAGCCAACATTTGCTTATATGAGACCAGATTAAGGCCATAATGGTCTCTGAAAGTCTTTTCTGCCACTCTCACTCCTCTTTTTTCAAAGCTGCTCTTATTCCCTGAGATATGTTATAAATTGATATGCTATAAAGCTCTCAAAATGGGTTGTCCCATTACAGGACTCAAAATGGATACAGGGGCCCACAAAAATAATTAGGGGCAGAGTGAAGGATGGTGTCTTTTATTCCCACTGTAAAAGTTTCATTGTTGGGGCCTGCAAAATGCTCAGAATATATTGCATGTTTCATCCCAAGGTCCCAGAAAACATCTTGCAGTTCTTCCACAGTTTGCTAATGGAGGGTAGCATGTGGGATAGCCCTCTCACAGGGCTTGCATGCAGCTACTAACTAGTCTAACAAAGATACTGTTTCTTCATTATTTAGCATGGCATACAGATGCTGGTGAAGGGATGGGTGTCACATAATAGACACTTGAATTCAAGAGCCTATTATAAAAGTTCCTAGATTGTAAGCTCTTACAACAGTCACATCTATTCTTGAGTTGTGCTGACCCATGTAGGACTAAGGTCGACTAAAGGGTAAAAGATGTTATTGACTGTGTTTTAAAGCTTTCAACTTCTGTTTGAGACCAAAGGAAGAGTTATTTATTTGATGCAAAAATTATATTTTCAGTAGTATAATATCTAATCTAAGTTGTGTGATCAGCTTATTCAAACACCATAATTACATGGAACCTTGAATAGGGAATAAGATCTTGTTAATTTGTACAGTTTGGTGGGATACTCTGATACATCCCAGAGTAATTTGGGCAGAAAATTAAAAAGTATTTACAAAGTCCCCTTGAGGGACTGAGTAAAAAGGTGGAAATATTAAACCTCCCCACTTGGGGAAGCCCTGATATTCTTACAATCATTGGGGTTTGTCAATTTGATGGGCCTTGCCCTCAATTCTGGGGCTTGCTCTTCTGAAGCTTATTCCTGAAAAGGAGACTCTAAGCCTACTTATGATAAGACAACCTCTTTTGTTGCTCAGATGTGGCCTTTCTTTCTAAGCCAACTCCTCAGGTAAGCTCACTGCCCTTCCCCTCACATGGGACATGACTTACAGGAGTGTAAATCTCCCTGATAACATGGGACATGACTTCAGGGGATGAGCCTAGCCCTAGCATTGTGGGAGTGAGAAAGCCTTCTTGCCCAAAACAGGGAAGAGAAATGAAACAAAATATAGTTTCAGTGACCGAGAGATTTCAAATAGAGTTGAGAGTTCATTCTGGAGGCTATTCTTATGCAGTATAAAGATACCCCCTTTCAGTTTTTGGTGTATTTGAGGAGATAGAGGGAAATGCCTGAAACAGTCAAACTGTAATCCAATAGCCTTGATTCTTGAAGATGATTGAATAACTATAGAGCTTTTAAGGTGTGACCATGTGGCTGTGAAAAGCTTGTGACTGACACTCCCTTTATCCAGTGTATGGACACATAAGTAACAGGAAAAAAAAAGATGAAAAATAAATATACAACAGGGAGCAAAGGTGTATGGGATGTTTTTGTGTATTCTTTTTCACTTTTATTTTAACTTGTATTCTTGTTTTTATTTTTGGTAGTAATGAAAATGTTCAAAACTTGATTGTGATAATGAACTTATAGCTACATGATGATACTGTGAACTACTGATGTTACAATTTGGATAATTATATAGTCTGTGTATATGTACTATATCTCAATAAATGGCATTTAAATAAAAAAGATTTAGATATCATGCTATCTGTTGCAAAACAGTTAACCACACAGCCAGAGATTTTGCAGCCTCCCCATATTCTTGATGTGGTCCCAGTCCATCTAGGGGATAAGCCACTCCTCCTTGCATGGATAATTCAGACCTAACTGTGGTTTCCCCTACCAAGCCTCCCTTTCCCAGCCCCATGCCAGCTGCTACCAGTGGTGTCTTGGTCTCCTGACTAGTTCATCAATTGTTTGGGCCCAAACTCAGTTCATGCAAAACACAGTCTGGTGCAACTTCAGGACTGAAAAGCACACCAAGCACAGAAGCAGACATAGTTTTTTGTTCTTTTTGTTTGTTTGTTTATATTTCATCAATCATTTAATGCTTTACATAATCTAAAAAATATCATAATAGTATAACAGGTTATGAATTAAAATGAACTGAGAAATTATTTGAAAGCCATATCCGAATACACACAAAAGAACAACCCAGGGCCAAAATGGATTTACTGGCAAATTACTTCAAATTCCTTCAAACTCTCAAGAAACAGATTATTCCTATATGATCTGTTTCAATAATCCAGACCTCTAAAGAGAAACATAAACCTGAGAAACAGACATAGTTTTATTAGCACTTATGATCAGGAGAGTCTCTGGTGGCAGTGGTCCAGAGGATTAGCACTCCACAGAGGGGCAGGAGTGCAAGGGGCAATATGTATAACATTTTAGAACAGAGATATTCCAGTATGAGGACATTGAGCCTCTTTTATAATCATTAAAGTGTCTTATGAACTGATATTTTACTAAGATTAATGTTTAAGACTAAGATATATTCAGTGCCTTCCCACTCTCATCTCTTTACATACATGATTACATTTTCCCTCTCAGAGGAGGTTGTTTTCTTTCTTTTTTTTTTACATGGGCAGGCACCCGAAATCGAACCTGGGTCCTCTGGCATGGCAGGCGAGCATTCTTGCCTGCTGAGCCACCGTGGCCCACCCAGGTTGTTTTCTTTCTTGATCTTTGTCCTAGTCAAACAGACTGTTACATGGTTGAGGCTTCATTCCTGTTGAGGAGGGGGTCTGGGCCCTGGGTCACCACAGCATGTAAATAGTTCTAGGCTATTAGAGACTCCCTATTTATCTGCGTTAAATTTCTTAAAAAGGAAGAAGTGAGTTAATCGTTGAGTTTTATTCAATAGTTTTTAAAAATTGAATGGGAAGTTTTCTTATTCAAGATGTTAACTGAACATAAACTAATTTATTCTAAGTTAATGTCCCTTTGAAATGGCAGTAGAGGAATAAAATCATAACATCAAATAGAATGAGGGTGGTCACCAGCAGATAATATTTTTAAACAAAACTTTGGAACACAGAAATTCTGCATAATTGTATTACTGATGTAGCAGAGTGGAAGATTCCACTGAATCATTGCAAGGATATTTCTTCTTAGCTTCTAGTGTATTGGAATAGCCAGAAGGAAATACCTGAAATTGATGAACTGCAATCCAGTAGCCTTGATCTTTGATAATGATTGTATAACTATTTAGCTTTTATCTTGTGACCATGAGATTGTAAAAACTTTGTGATGGACATTCCCTCTATCCAGTGTATGGGTAGAAGAGTAATAATATAAAGACATGCATGAAAAAAGTAATATATGCACATTGAAAATGGATGGAGAGAGGAAGGGAGGGGGCAGGTAGAGAGAGACAAATTGGAATGAAAAAATAGCCTCACTAACCATCTTGATCTGCTTGAACTCTCATTTTAACGAGGAAACTACAAAGAAGAAAAAGCACAACTGAGACAGGCTGACATGCAAAGATCTCTTGCAGTGCTGATAAAACCCCATGCATTCATCAATACAATCAATTTGAGAACATCTTTATTGCTTGCTCCCCCCCAATAATCCATACTCTGCTGTTGTGTGCCTCTAGTTTATTTTTTATTTGGTCTACAGAATCTTTAATTGCTGTGATATCTGCTATTTTTCTATTTATTCTTTCAAATTCCTCTTTATGCTCTTCTAGTGTCTTCTTGATCTCCTTTATGTCATTAGCCATCCCATTCATTTTATTTAATAGAATTTATGAACATCACTGATTAGTTGTTCCAATGTCTGTGTCTCCTCTGGTGTTTTAATTTGGGTGTTAGGCTGGGCAAGATCTGTCTGCATCATATGTTTAGTGATCTTCTGCTGTCTTTATGGCATGTTAATATCTTGATTGGTTTATCTTTGAAGCTGATGTCCTTCAGAAGTCTAAAGCCTTGTATTTGCAGGATGGATGTGGAGCAGGATGCAGGGCATGGGGCAGGACACAACACTGCAGTGATGCCTTGCAGTACAGGTATAGGCACAGGTTGGGGATACTATGCTGGTGCCTGTGAGAGTGGACACCCAGCAGTGGGGGAGATGTGGCTGTAGGTTCACAGGTCTGTGGGGAAGGGCTCTACTGTGTGCTGGTCTAGAGCACAGGTCCTTTTGTGCACATGAGCAGAGCTAGGGCAGTGAGTCTGTGTTGTGCCTCCATGGACTGGGGGCAAATGTGACCTGGTTGCACAAATCAGTGCTTTCCCAGAGCTGGGGGGCATGACTGGGGGTCCTGTGCATGTGCATATCTGGGAGTGCCATAAACTGATATATACAGGCACAGGTTCAGGGAGGGAAGTGTGGGGCTGTGCAAATTTATGGGCTGGGGATGGGTGTAGCCTGGGTATGGAGGTAAGTGCCTGCAGCCTTTATCTCCACAGGAACCCCCACAGGAATAGAGGCTGTTAGTAACAAACCCCAGGAGAAAGGAAACAGCAGATGCCAACCACGAAACTTCCCAGCTGACAGAGGTATTCTAGACCCATCAGGTTTTTTTCTTTTACTTTTTAATTTTTTTTAAAGCATAACAACATTCAAACATGAGCATTCTTACCATTTGATCATTACATTCTTAGTATAGGATCAATAACTCACAATGTCATTACACAGTTGTGTATTCATCACCATGATAATTTCTTAGAACATTTGAAACAATTCAGAAAATGGAATAAAAAGAAAAAACTCCTACATACCATACCCCTTACCCCTCCCTCTCATTGACTGCTACTATTTCCATCTACCCAATATATTTTAGCCTTTGTTTCCCCTATTTTTTTCTATACCCTTTACCACTCACTTTCATTGACCACTATCATTTCAACCTACTAAATTTATTTTAACGTTTGTTCCCCCTATTATTTATTTATTTTTAATCCATATATTTTACTCATCTGTCTGATCCATAGATAAAAGGAGGATCAGACACAAGGCTTTCACAATCACACAGTCACATTGTGAAAGCTACATCATTAAACAATCATCTTGAAGAAACATGGCTACTGGAACACAGCTCTACATTTTCAGGTAGTTCCCTCCAGCCTCTCCATTACATCTTGACTAACAAGGTGATATCTACTTAATGCATAAGAATAACCTCCAGGATAATCTCTCAACTCTGTTTGGAATCTCTCAGCCATTGACACTTTATTTTGATTCATTTATCTCTCCCCCCTTTTGGTTGAGAAGGTTTTCTCAATCCCTTGATGCTGGGTCTCAGCTCATTCTAGGATTTCTGTCCCACATTGCCAGGAAGGTTTACAGCCCTGGGAGTCATGTCCCACATAGAGAGGAGGAGAGCAGTGAGTTTGCTTGTCATGTTGGCTGAGAGAGAGAGGCCACATCTGAGCAACCAAGAGGTTCTCTGGGGGTGACTGTTAGGACTAATTTTTAGTAGGCTTAGCGCATTCTTTGCAGGGATAAGTTTCTTATGAACAAGCCTGAAGTATGAGGGTTCAGCCTATTGATCTTGTTGTCCTCACTGCTTGTGAGGATATCAGGCCTTCTCCAAATGGGAAAGTTGAATTTTTCCCCCTTTTTCACCATTCCCCCAAGGGGTCTTTGCTAATACACTTTTATTCACTGTTCAAATCACTCTGGGATTTATAGGGGCATTACCCTGGACAAACCTACATAATAATCTGTACCCCTTCAGCTCCAATTACCCAATATCTATCCTATTTCTATGTCCTGATGGTCTTTGTTCTCAGCTGAAATTCTCCAAGTTCGTTCACTAATGTTAGTTCACATCAGTGAAACCATGCAATATTTGTGTTTGTTTGTTTGTTTGTTTCTGGTTAATCTCACTCAGCCTAATGTCCTCAAGGTCCATCCATATTGTTACATACTTCATCACTTTATTCTGTCTTACAGCTGCATAATACTCCATCATATGTATATACCACAGCTTGTTTAGCCACTCTTCTGTTGATGGACATTTGGGCTGTTTCCATCTCTTGGCAATTAAATGCCTGTTTGTGTCCTTGCCCTCATGTCCTCTGAATAGATACCAAGCAATGGTATTGCCAGATCATATGGCAATTCTATACTTATCTTCCTGAGGAACTGCCAAACTGCCTTCCACAGCAGTTGTACCATTTTACATTCCCACCAACAGTGGATAAGTGTGCTTCTTTCTCCACATCCTCTCCAGCACTTGTCGTTTTCTGTTTTATTGATAATGGCCATTCAGGTGGGTTGTGAGATGATATCTCATTGTAGTTTTTATTTGTATTTCCGTAATAGCCACGGAAGTTGAGTATCTTTTAATGTGCCTTTTGGCAATTTGTATTTCCTCTTCTGAGAAGCGTCTGTTCATGTCTTTTGCTCATTTTGTAATTGGATTATTTGTCTTTTTGTTGTTGAGTTGAACAATCCCTTTATATATTCTGGATACTAGACCTTTATCTGAAATATCATTTCCAAATATTGTCTCCCATTGTGCAGGCTCTGTTTTTACTTTCTTGACAAAGTTCATTGATGCACAAAAGTTTGATTTTGAGGAATTCCCATTTATTTATTTCTTCAATGCTTACACCTTGGGTGTAAGATCTAGGAAACTGCCTCCTGCTATAAGATTTATAAGATATTTCCCTACATTTTCTCTAAAAGTTTTATGGTCTTAGAGCTAATGTTTAGGTCTTTGATTCATTTTGAGTTAATTTTCTTTCATTGTTTTCCATGTGGATACCCAGTTCTCTAGGCACTATTTATTGAAAAGACTCTTCTGTCCCAGGTGAGTTGGCTTGACTGCCTTATCAAAGATCAATTGTCCATACATGAGAGGTTCTACATCTGAACAATGTATTCCATTTCATTGGTCAGTATATCTATGTGTATGCGAGTACCATGCTGTTTTGACCACTGTAGCTTTGTAATATGCTTTAAAGTCAGGTAGTGTGAGACTCCAACTTCATTTTCCTTTCTCAGGATATTTTTAGATATTTGGGGCACCCTGCCCTTCCAGATAAATTTGGTTATTGGTTTTTCTATTTCTGAAAAGTAAGTTTTTGGTATTTTAATTGGTATTGCATTGAATCTGTAAATCAATTCAGGTAGAATTGATATCTTAACTATATTTAGTCTTCCAATCCATGAACACAGTATGCCCTTCCATTTATTTAGGTCTTCTGTGATTTTTTTTTAGTAATTTCTTGCAGTTTTCTTTGTATAGGCCCTTCATATCCTTAGTTAAATTTCTTCCTAAATATTTTATTCTTTTGGTTACAATTGTAAATGGAATTCTTTTCTTGATTTCCCCCTCAGATTGTTCATTACTAGTGTATAGAAACACTACAGATTTTTGAGTGTTGATCATATAACCTGCCACTTTGCTGTACTCAATTATTAGCTCTAGTAGTTTTGCTGTGGATTTTTCGTGGTTTTTGACATATTGTATTATATATCTGCAAACAGTGAGAGTTTTACCTCTTCTTTTCCAATTTTGATGCCTGATATTTCTTATTCTTGTCTAATTGCTCTGGCTAGAACTTCCAACACAATATTGAATAACAACAGTGATAGTGGACATCCTTGTCTTGTTCCTGATCTTAGGGAGAAAGTTTTCCATTTTTCCACATTGGAGATGATGTTAGCTGTGGGTTTTTCATATATTTCCTTTATCGTGTTGAGGAAGTTCCCTTCTATTTCTATCCTCTGAAGTGTTTTCAATAAGAAAGGATGTTGAATTTTGTCAAATGCCTTTTCTGCCTCAATCGAGATGATCATGTGGTTTCTCTGTTTTGATTTGTTGATACTATGTATTACATTAATCTATTTTCTTATGTTGAAACATCCTTGCATACCTGGGATGAATCTTATTTGCTCATGGTGTATAATTCTTTTAATGTGGTATTGGATTCGATTAGCAAGAATATTGTTGAGGATTTCTGCATCTATATTCATTAGCAGAATTGGTCTGTAGTTTTCTTTTCTTGCAATATCTTTTTCTGGCTTTGGAATGAGGGTGATGTTGGCTTCATAGAATACTTAGGTAGCCTTCCCTCCTCTTGAATTATTTTGAGGAATTTGAGTAGGGTTGGTATTAATTGCTGAATGTTTCATAGAATTCACATTTGAAGCCACCTGGTCCTGAACTTTTTTCTTTTGGGAGCTTCTTAATGACTAATTCAGTTTCTTTACTTGTGATTGGTTTATTGAGGTCGTCTATTTCTTTTCGAGTCAATGTTGGTTGTTCATGCCTTTCTAGGAAGTTGTCCATTTCATCTACATTGTTGAGTTTATTAGCATAAAGTTGTTCATAGTATCCTCTCATTACCTCGTTTATTTCTGTGGAGTCAGTGGTTATGTCTCCTCTTCCATTTCTGATTTTTTTTTATTTGCATCCTCTCGCTTTTTCTTTTTGTCAACCTTGCTAAGCGTCCATCAATCTTATTGATTTTCTCACAGAAACAACTTCTGGTTTTGTTGATTTTTCTCAATTGTTTCCATGTTCTCAATTTCATTTATTTCTGCTCTAATCTTCATTATTTCTTTTCTTTTGCTTGCTTTGGGTTTAGTTTGCTCTTCTTTCTCTAGTTTTCCCAGGTGTACAGTTAATTCTTCAATTTTTTGCTCTTTCTTCTTTATTGATATAGGCATTTAGGGCAATAAATTTTCCTCTTAGCACTGCCTTTGCTGCACCCCATAGTTTTGATATGTTGTTTTCATTTTCATTTCCCTTGAGATATTTTCTGATTTCTCTTGTAATTTCTTCCTTGACCTACTGGTTTTTTAAGATTGTTGTTGAGTCTGCATATATTTTTGAACTTTCTGACCCTCTGTTTATTATTGATTTCCAAGTTCATTCCTTTATGATCTGGCAAGATGTTTTGTATGAGTTCAATCTTTTAAATTTATTGAGACTTGTTTTGTGACCCAGCATATGGTCGATCCTTGAGAATGATCCATGAGCACTTGAGAAAAAGTTGTATCCTGCTGTTGTGGGATGTAATGTTCTACAAATGTCTGTTAAGTCTAGCCCATTAATTGTATTATTCAAATTCTCTGTTTCTTTATTAATCCTCTGTCCATTGATGAAAGCAGGAAACTGAAGTTCCCAAATATTATGATAATGTGTCTATTTCTCTTTTCAGTGTTTGCCTCATGTATTTTGGAGCATTCTGGCTCAGTGCATAAACATTTATGACTATTATGTCTTCTTGCTGTATTGTTCCTTTTTTAATACATAGTGTCCTTCCTTGTCTCTTTTAATTGTTTTACATTTGAAGTCTAATTTGTTGGATATTAGTATAACTACTCCTGCTCTTTTCTGATTGTTGTTGGCATGAATATCTTTTCCCAACCTTTCCATTTCAATTTATGTTTATCCTTGGGTCTAAGATGTGTCTCCTGTAGCCAGCCTATAGATGGGTCCTGTTTTTTAATCCACTCTGCCAGTCTATGTTTTTTAATTGGGGAGTCTATTCCATTAATATTTAGTGTTATTACTGTAAGAGCAGTAATTTCTTCTACTATTTTGCCATTTGGATTTTATGTGTCATATCTAATTTTTCTTCATTTTACTTTACTGATTTCTACACCTTTACCATTTCTACACTCTTCTCCACACCCCTCTCTCCTCTCTTTTCCTATCTGTCTCTAGTGCTCCCCTTAGTATTTCTTGCAGAGCCAGCCCTTGGCCATAAACTCTTCCAATGGTTTTGTGTCTGAAAATGTTTTAAATTCCCCCTCATTTTTGACGGACAATTTTGCTGGATATAGAATTTTTGATTGACAGTTTTTCTCTTTTACTATCGTAAACATATCATCCAATATAGGTCTTCTTGCCTCCATGGTTTCTGCTGAGAAATCTATGCATAGTCTTATTGGGCTTCCCTTGTATGTGATGGATTGTTTTTCTCTTGCTGCTTTCAAGTTTCTCTCTTTCTCTTTGACATCTGACATTCAAATTAGTAAATGTCTTGGAGTACATCTATTTGGATCTATTCTGATTGGGGTACGCTGCACTACTTGGATCTGTAATTTTAAGTCTTTCATAAGATTTGGGAAATTTTCCATGATACTTTCCTCCACTAGGTTTTCTCCTACTTTTCCCTTTTGTTTTCCTTCTGGGAAACCCACAACACGTATATTCATGCGCTTCATGTTGTCATTCCATTCCCTGAGTCCCTGCTCATATTTTTCCATTCTTTTCCCTATATTTTGTTCTTTTTTGGATTTCCGATGTCCTGTCTTCCAGTTCACTAATCCTAGCCTCTGCCTCTTGAAATCTAACATTGTAGGCTTCCATTGTTTTTTCATCTCTTCTACTGTGCCTTTCATTCCCATAAGTTCTGTGATTTGATTTTTCAGACTTTTGATTTCTTCTTTTTGGTTATTCTTTGCTTTCTTTATATCCTTCCTCAAGTCACTGATTTGATTTTTGATGACGTTTTCCATATCTGTTCAAACATTCTGAATTAATTGTTTCAACTCCTGTATCTCATTTGAATTGCTGGATTGTTCCTTTGACTGGGCCATATATTCAATTTTCCTAGTATGATTCATTATTTCTTGCTGGCATCCAGGCATTTAATTTCTTTAATTAGTTTATTCTGGAGAGTGTTTTCACTTTTTTTTCCTAGGATTTTCTTCCTGGATGGCCTTGTTGTCTATCTGTTCTTTGACATTCAGTTCAGCTTATTCTAGACCTCTTGCTTAGGTTTTGTTTAACAGATCAGAGTTTTTCAGTTCTTGTTTCTTGTCCTGCCTGTATGGTGCCTTTTTTCCCCTTAGGAGGGTCTACATAGGTATTATAGACCCCAGTCAGATTTTCCCAGATCAATCTGGCCTCCTCTCAGAAGAAAGGAGCACCTGCTCAGTTTTTCCTGAGGGTGAGACCCAGCAGGTTGAAAGGCTTTCCTATGAAGCCTCTGGAGTCCGTGTTTTTCCTATCCTGCCCAGTATGTGGTATTTGTCTGCCTGTGGGTCCCACCAGCATAAGGTGATGTGTACCTTTAACTTTAGCAGACTTTCCCTGCTGGGGTTGTGGTTGAGACAAAGGAGAGGTTGTAGACTGGCTTTAATTGCTTCAGTTTTTCACACATTGGGGTCTGAATTCCTTGAGGAGGGATTCCACCTGAGCTGGCCCTCACCCCTGTCCTGAGGAAGGCACAGCCTCCACACAAACTCTCAAACAAACTTAACCCTGCCCATGCCTGGGACAATGGGAGCCTGAGAAGTCCTGCAGCTCTACCCAAAGAGCAGTCAAACTGTAGAAACACAGCCACAAAGAACAAAAGAAAAAGATTCTTTTCAGAGCAGCCAATGAAGAGCTTAAGTTGGTACGTTGCCCATTTTTCTCCAGGTCCTATGTGCTCCCTCCTTTCCTTCAGGGCCCAGACCCTTCCAAGTATTTTGTGGAGTCTGATCCAAAAAACTTCTAGTCTTTTTTTTCTTTTTCTGTGAGCCCTGTCCCCTCTGCTTTGGGGCAAAACCCAGCAACCTCAGCTTTTACTTGAGGTTCAGCTGAACTGGAAACTTATATTTAGTCATCAGAATTTGTTAATTAATTTCACAATTGGAGTTTGGTGGCACTCAATCCTGCTGCTGGTAAAGTCTCTTTCCTATCCCCTCTGGGAAGCAGCCTGTGGGGGAGGGGCGCTTGCCCCCATGGTTTGGGGAACTCATGGTTCTGGGTGGGCTCACGTCCACTTGCACTTGGCTCTTGGCAAACTGTATTCTAGTTTCTGACTTCATGAATATGCTTTTATCATATAGATGAGATCACAGTTTTTTTTCCTGTATGTCTGGCTGATTTCACTCCAAATCATGTCTGTAAGGTTCATTCATCCTTTCAGAGGAATAATTTTCCATTGAGTGTGTATACCACTTTTGTTTATACATTTAGCTATTGATGGACACTTGGGTTACTTCTACCTTTCAGCTATTTTGAACAATGCCACCATGAACTTGGTATGTAAATGTTTCTTTGAGTTCTTGTTTAAATTCTTTTGGGTATATACATAGATGTGGGATTGCCAGGCCATATATAAATTCTGTACTTAACTTTCTGAAGAATCACCGTACTGTTTTCTGTAGTGGCTGCACCATTACATTCCTACCAACAATGAATGAGTGTTCCTATTTCATCATATCCTCTCCAACACTTGTAGTTTCATTTTTTCAAGAATAGCCAATTCTAGTTCATGTGAAATGGCATCTCATAGATTTGATTCGCATGTCTCTAATGGCTGATGAAGTTGAGCTCCTGTGCTGGCTTGAAGCTGTTGTGTACTCCATAAAAGCCATGTTCTTAAATCTATTTCAATATGGCTAGGTGAGATTTTTTTATTAAGTTGTTTCCGTGGAGATGTGGCCCACCCAATTGTGAATGGGAACTGTTGATAAGGGGGTTTCCATGGAGATGTATCTCCACCCATTCAAGGTGAGGTCATTTACTGGAGTCTTTTAAGAGGGACCCATTTTGGAAAAACTTTAGAGCACAAAGAGTTGACAGAGAACACACACCCTAGACCTTTGGAGATGCAGAAGGAAAAGACCCCAGGGAATCCTTATGAAACAAGAAGCCAGGAGAGAAAGCTAGCAGACATTGTCATGTGGCTTCCCAGAAGCCAGAGGTGTTCCAGATGGCATCAGCATTTCTTGAGTGAAGGTAACCTCTTTTTGTGCCTTTTGTCCATTTCACTGCCAGCTGACAGAGGTGTCCCAGATGACATCAGCATTTCTTGAGTGAAGGTAACCTCTTTTTGTGCCTTTTGGCCATTTCACTGCCTTAGAACTGTAAACTTCCAACTTAATAAATTCCCTTTATAAAAGCTCATCCATTCCTCTTATATTGCACTTTGGCAGCTTTAGCAAACCAATACAGCCTCTTTTAAGATGTGTTTTGAACATTTGTATATCTTCTTTAGAGAAATGTCTATTGAGGTCTTTTGCCTATTTTTAATTGGGTTGTTTGTCTTTTTGTTGTTGTTATGCATTTCTTATATATTCTGTAAATAAAACCTTATCAGACTTGTGACTTCCAAATGTTTTTTCCCATTGTATAAGTTATCATTTAATTTCATGACAAAGTTCTTTGATTCACAAAAGGTTTCTTTTTTTTTTAATGAAACCACATGTATCTATTTTTTTCTTTTACTGCTTGGGCATTGGGCATTTAGCCTATGAAACAATTGACTCATGCAATTCTTGGAGATGCTTCCTTATGTTTTCTTTTGAGAGTTTTATAGCTCTAGTTCTCACATTTAGGTCTTTGACCCATTTTTGAGGTTTTTTTCTGTATAAGGTAGAGGTCCCCCTCCATTATTTTGCATATGGCTATCAAGTTTTCCCAGTACCATTTTTTTTAACATGGGCAGGCTCCAGGAATCGAACCCAGGTCTCCAGCATGACAGGCAAGAATTCTGCCATTGAGCCACCATTGCACCACCAAGCATATAAGTTTTTAATGTGCTGCTGGATTCAATTTGAAAGTATGTGGTTGAAGATTTTTGTATCTATATTCATTAGAGTGATTGCTCTGTAATTTTCTTTTCTTGTAGTATCTTTTATTGGCTCTGGTATTAGAGTGATGCTGGCTTCACAGAATGAGTTAGGTAGCTTTCCCTCTTCAATTTTTTCAAAGAGTTTGAGCAGGTTTAGTACTAATTCTTTCTTAAATGTCTGGTAGAATTTACATGTGAAACCATCTGGTCCTGGAATTTTCTTTCTTGGGAGGTTTTTGATCACTGATCCAATCTCTTTACTTATGATTGGTCTGTTGAGGTCTTCTATTTCCCCTCAAGTCAGTGTAGACTATTCATGCTCATATGTTTCTAGAAAGTTGTCCATTTCTTCTAAATTGTCAGTTTGTTAGCGTACACGTTCTAATAGTGTCATCTTACTATCTTTTTTTTTAATTTCTGGGGGTCAGTACTAATGTCCCCTGTCCCATTTCTGATTTTATTTATTATCTTCTCTCTTTTTTTCTTTGTCAGTCTAGCTAAGCATCCATCAATTTTATTGATTTTCTCAAGGGACCAACATCTGTTTTTTTGATCCTTTCTACTGTTTTTATGTTCTCAATTTCATTTATGTCTGCTCCAATCTTTGGTATTTCACTCCTTTTATTTGCTTTGTGGTTAGTTTGCTGCTCATCTTCTAGTTCCTCCAGGTGTGTATTTGAGACTTTGATTTTTGTTCTTTCTTCTTTTTTAACATAGGCATTTAGGGTAATAAATTTCCCTCTCAGCACTACCTTCAGGGCAACTATAAATTTTGATATGTTATGTTCTCATTTTTCTTTGCCTCAGGGTATTTACTGATTTCTCTTGTATTTTCTAACTTAATTCACTGGTTGTCTAAGAGTGTGCTGTTTAGCCTCCATATTTTGTGAATTTTCTAGTTCTCTGCCTGTTATTAATTCCCAGCTCCATTCCACTCTGGCCTGAGAAACTGTTTTGTATAATTTCAATCTTTTAATATTTTTTGAGACTTACTTTGTGACCCAGCATGTTGTCTATCCTGGAGAACAATACCTGAGCACTTGAGAAGAATGTATATCATGATGTTAGGGGATATATTGTTCTGTAAGTATCTACTAAGTCTAGTTCATTTGTCACGTTATTCAACTACACAACTTAGAAAAGTAGTTTAACAAAATGGAATGGCCTTAAATATCCTCACTGTGGCATAGGGTGATGCATGTGCCTTAATTAATGTGCAATGCTGCATATGTATTCCTGATTATTTGCACAATGTTTCACAAGTCTTAAATCATATGCAAAAGTACATATATAATGTAATCAATTATCAGTAGACCCCTTGTCTAAATGACTTAATTCCCTTTCTTGGCCATGGCAGTATATCTCTGTAGGGTTGTTATCCCCATGTGGGGCACTCCTAATGGTCTGTTGTCTCTTTTACTTTTGTTGTGAAATACGGATGCAATGTTTGTCCTGTGGGCAACATAGTCTGCTGCATGGGGGTGGATTGTGAGGATCCAGGGCCCAGGATTCCTCTCCATATTGGCAGCATTCTCCTTCACACTGAGAGCATTTCCCTCCATATACAGAGCAAGTCATTGCACATAAACACCTGCATGATTGGGAGAGAATTAAATGTCATCAGACTTCCTCAGGGAGGGAAAGAATGAACAAATGGTATAATTAACAAGGCATTGAAACTCCCCTCCCCTGATCACTGTTTATAACAAACATCCAACCCCCTGTGCACAAACCCCTGCTGAAACTCTGTTGTCACACTGTATGGAATTTCTTTTTCCTGAAGTCTTCTAAGACACCCTCTGAAATTCCCCACCTTTGGCAGAGCACTAAGTTTCATTTTCCATGGCCAGTCACCACCATGGAAGATCTCTTTTATTAGTTCATAACTCCTAATAAAATTCATGTCTAACTCTATGACTGACATGTCCTTTGGTCTTAGGACTGCACCAACCCAAGCCTTCCAAGAGCTGGGTTAGAACAATTGGTGAGCCAGACAGTAGACCAAGGAGCCACTAGCTGTAGTGGGTATGAGTTCTGGGAAGAGATAATCCATGGTGGAAATCCCAAATTGTCCTCTATCTTCCATGTGGAGAGGGGTTGCTGCCCTCCTAGATGAATGGGAACCACCACGAGAGTAACAGGATGCACTGAAAACTCCAGCAGTGTAGCTAACTATTTTGCAACAGAAGGCAGGAAAACTAAATTTAAGTAAAAAGAAAAAGGGACCATCAAATAGTGGCAGCCATAGCATGGTCCCTGCTAGAAGCTCTGCTAATGGCTACCAAGGCAGAACAAATGGCAAAAGCCATTGTTTTAGAGAAAGAATTAAAACTAGAAAGAGACATGCACCTTGCCCAGGCAGAAATGAAAGACTATAGCTGATTACCTGAACCTAGTGTATGGTCAGGTAAGGACTCTGGCTTACAGATACTCCCAAGTTAGAGACCATAAATTGTCTTGGGTTTGAATCTGGAGGATTTTAGCTATTCCTGGATGGGACCCACAAAGTGCGGGACCTCATAGACTCCTCCTTGGAAAAGGAAGAGGAAGAGAAATGGGATGTGAAGGAGGATGAGGAGCCCCATGATAAAACAGAAATGGACGGCATCACAAGATCAATCCCCTGGGGTTCAGCAACTCCAACCTCCTGAACAGAAATAACATATTACTTTGAGAGATTATACAGCTGCTGAATTTGGTGATTTAGGGCAGCTGTTTAGACAAAAAACTAGGGAGTCCATACACAATTGGCTTCTGAGGTTATGGGACACTGGAGCAGATGAGGCAGTGCTTTCTGGAATGGAGTTGAGTAAACTGGCATCTATTATCACCCACCCTTCACTATGACAATAGTTGTATGCTATCTCAGTGGATGCAAAAATCACCTTCTTATTTATATGGCTGATTAACAGGTGCAAGGCTGCATGGCAGGGGATATACCACACAATATCCCCCATTGGCAAAATATAGAGGAGCTACAAGATGTTTTAACAGGAATGAGAATGAAATACACCATATATACTGTGGCTTTTGTTGGTCTGGATGCTGAAGCTTTTACCACAGGAATGGCAGACCTAGCATTGCATATTGCCCCCCCAACAATTATGATGGGCCTCTCATTTCTATCCTAAACTTGGTAGTAGGGCAACCTGCTTCTCTTGCCACTTAGGGTATGACCAACCTTGGGAATTGGAGCAGTTGTGGGAAAAGGGGGCAGGAGTAAAGGCATTGGGAAAGGTTCCCTGTGAGCATGATGGCCCTAATTGGGTATCCCACAAGTTGATTTTGATGGCTCTCATTGCTGCAGGCACAGTGATAGAGGATATGGATAAGCAACCTAATGCTGTCCTGGTAAAATTATGTATGTAGCAAATGGCATGAGGGCCAAATATTTACTAAAATGAGTCCTCAAGCCTCCAAGGAACAAAAGAAACCAGGAAAGACACTGCTGTTCTGAGCCTGAGAAACGGAGCCCTCGGCTCCCCTGGAAGAGGCTTGGCAAGTCCTTTTCCCTCTTCCATAAGGAGCAGATAAAAATCCCTGGGTGCAAACAATAGCTGGGGACCCTGGGGATTTGAGGCCATATGTAGAGTTAAGTATCTACTGGTCCCCTACCAACAAACAGCAAGTGTTAACACTAGTAGATATGTGAGCCAAATGTACTGAATTTTGGGGAATGTAACCTGATTCCATGGGCTGGTACTGGCTATAGACAGTATGGGAGAAAAATGATCCAGGCAAAGTGGCATAGTCTAACTTTACAAGCTAGGAGATTGACACCCTGAAGTGTATATGGTACACACACACACACACACACACACACACACACACACACACACACACACATATATACCATATATGGGTTTGTCTTGATAAGTCTATAAAATCTTCAGGTAAAGAATTTCTTGTTACTTTCCTTCCTTTTTATAAAAGAGGTTCAGTGGTAAGATAGCACTACGTCTGACTGTCCTATTTGTGGGACAATATTGGTCATTCTCCAGGAAATATTGTGGCCAGGCAGTATGCTGTAGAAAATACTGGAGGTGCCACCTACTCTTAAGGAAGAAAGATAAAAAGGCAGACTTTTGTACCAGTGCCTGGCATCCAAGCTCTCTGGCTTGCCATTCTGAGAAATGATCCTTGGGCCCACAGGATTAGACTTCCTATTTCAAAGCTGCTGAGCTAACAAACTCATCTTCCTGGGTGTTTGTGCTCTTACCTTATTGCCTAGAGTACTGCTTGAGAGAATAATTGCCACAAACAAAGGAACTTTAAGGATGATGTATCCCCAGATGCCAGCCCTGGGTGTAGCCATGATCAAGCTAGAGGGAAAGAACATTTGGCAAGAAAATAAGGATCTTTCTAAGAATGTGACTTAGTATGCTATTAAGGCAATTAGAGGGGTCTAGGTGTGGTCATACTGTAAGACAGGGCCAGGATTGAGGCTTCCTTCATCTCTTATAGCAGAGATCTTTGGAAGTGAAAGCAAACACACAACAGCCTATTCTCCCCAGTCAATGGTTTCTTCTTGCGCTGGCAACACCTTTAAGAGTGCTAGTAGCAGAACATGAAGGGACTCTAGACTTAGTAGTGGACAAAGAGATGGAAAGACCAGAAGAGAGAAAGTGAGGAGCTAGTCATGAGAGTGATTCCATGAGTGAGCAGAGAACCAGAGGTCCTGCATGCTTGGGATGGGGGTGGGGCTTACCAGCTTTCACAGGCTCAATTTACTTTAATTAAGATATCTGTGGCTTTTGCTTACCATGCAAACCACACTTCTGGCTTTTAAGGGGAGGCACTCCCCTTGGAAAGTACCCAGTTCCCCTGGGACTAAACCAGAGGTGACTCCCTAGAATGTTAAAGACAACACCTTATTTGGTACAAGAATCCTTAGCCCAGAATCCTGTTACCAAAGATGGAATGTCTCAGAAAGCATAGAAAACCAGGCAGAAGAAAGGAGATTCTCTGGAGGTGAGGGAGAGTATCTCTATGGAGGAGGTGAAAAGAGGGACAGATTCAGCAGAAGAATAGGTCTGGGTCCCCAGAGGGGAAGAAAGGGGAGTATGGGGAAATCTTGGAGAGCCAAGGAAGAGAAAGGGAGAGAGGGTGAGAGGGACTGTTATAATTGATGCTGCAGTAAAGGACATAGCCTCCAGAAATATTTCCAAACTTTCAGGAAATGACTTTTATAGATTCTAAAGCTCCTTTGAAAGATGCTGAAATGGGCATTCCTCCCCAAAATTCATGTGAACTGAAAGTTGAAACCCATATACTTAGGCACTACTCCATAAAGTCTGACAAAAAGGACATATATCAAACTCTTAATATCTTCTAGAAGACAATCCTCCTTTAATGGCCTAGTGGTTATCAATTCATTCTGCCTCTTTGGATAATGAGATGCATACTAGATCAAGCAGATTAAGAGAATCAAGGAGTCTACGTAATACTGATGGATGAAAAATACTAGATTACATTCAATGATTATTAGTGCATAATATTGTTTTAAAATAATTTATATGACTTCAAGTTGACAGAGATCAGGTGTAAGACAGTCCAGAGATTCTTTCAACAACTAAATAGAATTGGCCATCTTCCTTAGAGCACTGGAACAGAGGTAAAGGTTTGCAGAAATTTGGGGAACAGTAAATCAAGAAAAAAGAAAATTTAACATGGTAGGTGTTTTAGTTTTCAAATCTGTGCATATCAGATACTATGAAATCTGTTGGCTTTTAACAATAGGAATTTATTAGGCTACAATTTAAGGCCATGAGAATGTCCAAATCAAGGCATCATGAGGTCAGTGCTTTCTTCCTTATGATCAGTTGCTGAGGATCCTTGGGTCTTCTGCCACATGGCAAGGAACATGGTAGCATCTACTGGTCTCTCCCTTCTGTTAAGGTTTCATTGCTTTCAGCTTCTTGCTGATGAGAAGAGAATGAAATTTCTCTCTCTACTCATATTATTTATAAAGCACTCCAGTATGAGGATTAAGACCCATCCTGAAAGAGAAGGGCCTCACCTTAACTGAAGTAGCTTTATCAAAAGATTTTACTCACAATGGGTCCACATCCACAGGAATGGATTAAGAATATACTTTCCTCATGTGGTTACAGTTTTAAATCACCACACCTCACCCTCTGGACCCACAAAAGACATATTCTTTTCACATACAAAATACATTCATTCCATCACAATCCCCAAACCCTTAAATTATTTTACTGACAGTGCTAAGTGCAAGTCTCATCAGAATTGGTTCTAGGTGTGCTCTGTCCTGGGGCACAATTCTCCTCCATTTTTGGGCTTGCAAAATCTGGAGAATAAGTTATCTGCTTCCAATATACAATGGAAAGACAGTCATACATAAACATTCCCATTCACATAAGAAGAAATTAGAAGGAAAATAGGGGTCACAGGCCCCAAACAAATCTGAAACTTTGCAGGGCATACTCATAAATTTCAAGATATGAAAGTAATATGAAAAGTAAACTGTGGCATGATGTTTTGTTCCTTGGTCCTGATGGAGTGGCAGACCTACTTTTTCCAAGTGCTTGTGCAGTATTCTCCCTGAATACTGAGGTGAAGGTGGTCAGGATCTAGAAAACAACCCTTGTCAAGCATAGGGTGGCAGCCAGACTTTCCTCAGATTCTTAGGCATCTGAGAAAACTAGGATAGTAACACTTTTCCTGAACTATGGGGCAGAAGGCCCACCTTCTCCAAGTACCAGGGCATACTCATCCTGCCCACACACGTTTGTGGTCTTGTTCTCTTCACCAGAGAAGGTATCTTTGATCCACATTTAACCTTCAATGTTTCCACAAATCCTTTCTGGATCACTGCATTTCCAATCCTGACTTGCACTGAAATGGTTGACTGGTTCCATGTGCAGTTAAACTATCACATTCTCTTGGGACTCAATTTATTGGAAGTTCAGAGTTTTCCAAAACATCACTTTCTGGTTTTGGTGTGCACAGGAGTTTGGTTATCAGCTGATCACTTTCCTCTCACATGCATAAGCTTCAAGGAGAAACAAGGCTTCACTTTCCATATTTAGCTTCGAAATCCCCTCAGCTAAATATCCAACTCTGTCACTCTCAAATTCTGCCTTCTATCTGACTTCAGTACTCAAACCTGCCAAATTTTTTGCCACTCTAAAACAAGGGTCATTGTTGGGATAGATGGCAGGATAGGAAACTACAGGACTCACTCCTCATCCAAAAATAGCTAGTGGGTGCAGAAGCAAGAGATCTGGAGCTCTGGATTCTGGGGGAAACTGTACAGCATCTAAGAAAGAGCAGGAGAAAAGAGACTGAGAAACTGCTGTAAAAATCTGATTAACTCATTTTGTGGTGGATGCTGGTGTCTATCCCCCACTTTTGAGACAAAACACCTAAATTCTATTCCCTGGCTGGCTGCTGATGACAGAGAAGGGTGTAGAAGCATTCCTCTCCAAGAACAGAGGGGGAAGGCATGGAAAAGTGCTGATCATAGTGACTTTAGATCTGTGAGTTCTGAACCACTCTTTTAGGCTATCTCAGACAGGAACTACTGTGGCCATCATTTCAACTCTACTCCTGTGAGGAGCAAAGACAGTAGAGGTTTAAAGACCTACTTAGAACTGTGGGAAACAGTTTGTTGAAGGACACAGGAAAGGAGCCATTGAAAAGGCATTTTGGAATCTTTATTGTTCTCTCTTCAGGGCTCTTTGTACTAGTCTATGACCTTATTGTGGGATCAGTTGCTGAGGATCCTTGGGTCTTCTGCCACATGGCAAGGAACATGGTAGCATCTACTGGTCTCTCCCTTCTGTTAAAGTTTCATTGCTTTCAGCTTCTTGCTGATGAGAAGAGAATGAAATTTCTCTCTCTACTCATATTATTTATAAAGCACTCCAGTATGAGGATTAAGACCCATCCTGAAAGAAAAGGGCCTCACCTTAACTGAAGTAGCTTTATCAAAAGATTTTACTCACAATGGGTCCACATCCACAGGAATGGATTAAGAATATACTTTCCTGGCCCTGATTTGGCTGGAAAACACTGACTTGGGAAAGCCCTCTCCAGGATGAGCTTCCTCCCAGAATTTTCCCTCTAGGCAAAAGGAGAGTTAAAAAAAACTATAGAGACAAAATAAAAACAAACAGAGAAGAGCAAGATGATAAAAAAGGAAGGAACAGAGTAAAGGAAGACTTCTCTTAGTGGTGAAACAATTGCACAAATATTGTAGTCTTAAAAATGTTAACACATATTCAGGGTTAGAATCAGATGAAGAGGAGCTGAAACAATCTGTTTAGCTAAACATGGGCAATTATGAAGGTCCAGATTAAGTTGAATCAAGTGTCAGAGAAGAGCCTTAATGCAAAGCCAACTAACAATAAAACCCTAGGCAAGAGAGAGAACCTGATTTTCAGAGTAAATGCATCAAGATAGACAGACACCTAAACATAAGCAAAAAAAAAAAATACATGTTGTACT
The DNA here is from genome assembly GCA_004026745.1 of Myrmecophaga tridactyla. Classification (NCBI taxonomy): domain Eukaryota; kingdom Metazoa; phylum Chordata; class Mammalia; order Pilosa; family Myrmecophagidae; genus Myrmecophaga; species Myrmecophaga tridactyla. Next base: position 18,648 of record PVIY010018342.1, on the reverse strand, counting down.
AAGAAATGGAAAGATGTGGCCCAATCAAAGGAATAAATTAAAACTTCAGAGGAGACAAAGAATTTTTAAAATAAAAATGTTCAAATAAATATCCTAAATCAACTTAAAGAGATGAAGGAAAACATGGCTAAAGAGATAAAAAGATATTAAGACACTGGGTGAGGGCGGCTGCCATGGCTCAGCAGGCAGAGCTCCGACCTGCCGTGCTGGAGGTCTGGAGTTCGATCCCTGGTGCCTCCTGCCCATATGCAAATTAAAAAAAAAAGACACTGGGTGAGCATAAAGAAGAATCTGAAAACATGCAAATGAAAATAACAGAACTTATGGGGAAAAAAGACAAAAGAGAAGAGGTTAAAAATACACTAGAGGCATACAACAACAGTTTTGAACCGACAAATACACCTTGATCAATGGGTTTTATCCTAAGTATGCAAGGTTGGCAAAGCATAGAAAAATCAATTAATATAATATACTACATTAAAAAGTAAAAGAGGAAGAACCACATGATAACCTAGATTGGCTCAGAAAAGGCATTTGAAAAAATCCAGCATACTTTCTTGATGAAAGCACATTGAAAGATATGAATAGAAAGAAACATCTTCAACATGTTAAAGGGTATATATGAAAACTCCACAGCTAACATCCATATTCAATGGTGAAAGACTGAAAACTTTCCCTCTAAAATCTGGAACAAGCCAAGGATGCCCACTGCCACTACTGTTATTCAACGCTGTGCCAGAAGTTCTAGCCAGAGCAGATAGACAAAGATAAGAAACTGGAAAGGAGGAAGTAAAACTTTCACTATTTGCACATGCCATGATCCTATATATAGAAAGTCCCAGAAAATCTACAAGAATGCAACTAGAGCTAATAAATGAGTTCAACAAAATGGTGGAATACAAGATCAACATGGAAAAGTTATCAGTGTTTCTATACACTAGTAAAGAGCAATCTGAGAAGGGAATAAAAATTCCACCTACAATAGCACTAAAAGAATCAAATACCTAGGAATAAATTTAACCAACACTATAATGAACTATAACAGAAAACTATAAAATTTTGCTAAAAGATATCAAGGAGACCTAAATAAATGGAAGGACTGTCTGTATTCAGGATTGGAAGACTAAATGTTGTAAAGATGTCAATTCTACCCAAATTGATTTACAGACTTAACTCAGGCTCAATAAAAATTCCAACAGCCTTTTTGCAGAAATGGAAGAGGCAATTATCAAATTTATTTGGAAGGGTAATGGAAAACAAATAGCAAAAATATCTTTAAAAAGAAAAATGAAGTTTGAGGGCTCATCTTTCCTGACTTTAAACCATATCACATAGCTACAGTGGTCAAAACAGCATGGTACTGGCTTAGAGATTGATATATTGACCAATTGAAGTGATTTCACATCCATTGCCAATTGACATTTGACAAAGCTGCCATGTCCACTCTCCTGGGACAGAATAGTCTTTTCAACACCTGGTTCTGGGAGAAATGAATATTCATATCCAAAGGAATGAGGGAGGACTTATCCCTCACATTTTATAATAAAATTAATTGAGAATGGATCAATGACCTAAATAAAACTCCAAGAAGAAAATATAAGGAAGCATTTACAAGAACTTGTGGTAGGCAATGGTTTCTTAGACTTTATACCCAAAACACAAGCAATGAAAAAAATAGGTAAATGGGACATCCTCAACCTAATTTTGTGCTTCATAGGACTTTGTCAAGAATGTGAAAAGGATGCTTACTCAATGGGAGAAAACATGTGGAAACCACATAGCCAATAAAAGTTTAATATCCAGAATATAAAGAAATTCTACAACTCAATGATTAAAAGACAAACAACCCAATCAAAAATGGGCTAAAGACTAGAATATGCATTTTTCCAAAGAGGAAGTACAAATGGCTAAAAAGCACTTGAAAAGATGTTCAAATCACCAGCTATTAAGGAAATACAAATCAAAAAATGATTAGCACAAGAAATGAAGAGGAGGGAACAGTTTCCAACTATTCTATGAAGCCAGAATCCCTATAATACCAAAGCCAGATAAAAATATCACAAGAAAAGAAAATTGCAAACCAATATCCTTTATGAATATAAATGCAAAGTCCTCAACAACAAAAAAATGCTAACAAACCAAATCCTACAGAACAGTAGAAGAATTATACATATTGTATTAGTTTGTCAAAGCTGCCAAAATGCAATATAATGAAACTAGAATGGCCTCTATAAAAGGAATTTACTAAGTTACAAGTCTACAGTTCTAAGACCATAAAAATGTCCAAGCTAAAGCATCCAGGTAAAGATACCTTGACTCAAGAAAGGCTGATGGGTACAGAACACCTCTGTCACCTGAGAGGGAATGTGACTGGTGTCTTCTGGTCCTTTCTGGTTTCAAACAGATTTCCTGGGAGCATTTTCTTTTTGCATCTCCAAATGTCTGGGTCTCATGTTGGCTCTGTTGGCATGGAACTCTCTCCAAAATGTTTCCCTTTTAACAGACTCCAGTAAATTAATCAAGACACATTTTAAATGGGTGGAGTCATAGCCCCCAATCTAATCAAAGACCACATCCACAATTAAGTGGATTATATCTCCATGGAAAAATCTAATCATAAGTTTCCATCCTTCAATGATGAATCAGCATTAGAAGAATAAGACTTTTCTGGAGTACATAATAATTTCATACCAGCACAGATATGATCAAGTGGGATTTATGCAAGGTATGCAAGGATGGTTAAACATAAGAAAATAAATTAATGTAATACACTGCATTAATTTAATGAAGGAAAAACATCACCTGATCATCTCAATTGATACAGAGATGGCATTTGACAAAAGACAGCACTGTTTCTTGACAACACTGAGAAAACTAAGGATAGAAGGAAACTTCCTCATCATGATAAAGGGCATATATGAAAGACCAGCAGCGAACATACTCAATGGTGGAAGATGGAAAGATTTCCCTCTCAGATAAGAAACAAGGCAAGGATTCCCACAGTCACCACTGGTGTTCAACATTGTACTAGAAGTTCTTGCCAGAGCAATTAGGCAAGAAAATAAGGGCAACTAAATTGGAAAGGTGGAACTAAAATTTTCCCTATTTTTAGGTGACATGATCCTATATTGAGAAAATGTTGAAGAAATTACAAAGCCACTGGTAATGTTTTAGCTTCTGGACTTCTAAAACAAATGGCATAGAACGGGTTGAGTTAACAACAGGAATTTATTGCCACATGGTTTCAGAGGCCATAAGGCTTCCTTCTTTCCAGGATTGGTATCTTCTGACTGGTTAGCAAACTTTGGGTTTCCTTGGCTTTTCTTTCACATAGAAATGCACATAGTGGCATCTTCTTTCTCTTCTGTGTTCTGTGGACTTCCATCTTTTTGCTGCCTCCCCATTGCTTCTCTCTCTCTCTGTGACCTTCTCTATAGGGCCACTAGTAAGAGGATTAAGACCCATCCTGATTAAGTTGGGCCACAGCTTTACAGACATAACCTCATCAAAATGTCCTATTTACAATGAGATCACACCCAAAGGAATGGATGAAGATTAAGTACATGTTTTTCTGGAGTATATAATGTCAACCCACAACAGTCTTTCCTCTGAGCTCCTGAAAATACATGTTCTTCCCTCATGCAAAATCATTAATTCCTAACAGCAACTCAAAGGTCTCCATCCATTTTAGGACAATGCAAAGTCATTGATCATTGCCATGGATTAAATCCAACTCTTCAAAACATGAGCTGAACTGCTTCTTCCAGACATGAAAAAATTTAAGAAAAGTTTTACAGACACAATTTCTTTTCTCTCATATGTAAGATGGGGAATGGTTTGTAAATGAAACAGAATATCTGAAAAAAATGGAAACACTAAATATAATTTGGGGGTACTTTAACGTTTTTAACTATATTGTTAGTATAAGAATGTAAATTAGGTATAACATGTCCAGCTCCTAAAATAATTTTATAGATTAAAATTCTTGTTTAATTAAAATGATCTATGCACAAGCATAATTTATTTTTCTATATTCTAAGTTTCTATTGTAAATGAATTACTCTGCTGCTGAATTGATAGTGCTAGGACAGTAGATATGCTTATTTATTAGTATAAGACAAAACACCCAAAACTGAAAAATCCATCAGTTCAAGTAAAACAAAGAAAGTTATTATTCTTTCATTATGTTCTTCCATAGTGTTAAACACTTGTAGAAAAAAATCAATATATAGAGGAGCAGATGGAAAAGGGGGAGGAGATGTAAAGCATTCTTGATGGGAGTATATATTTTCTTATATAGATCTTTGTGTTTTCTTAACCAGGCTTCTATTTGAAATTATTTCTGCTTCTTCTGTTCTTTTCATTTTGTAATTTGTCTAAAATTACTGAACTCTACTCAAATTGAGACAAATTGCTTTATAATTTCCACTCCCTTGGGTCTTCTGTTCCCAAACATAGACCAATTACTTCCACATGCTACAAGAGTGTGTTGATAGCAGAAGTGGAGCATGAGATATAAGAAGCAGTATGAGAAGCTCCTGCTTGCTACCTTGTTGCTGGAAAGATAGATTCTCAGAATTTGAGTTGGCATTTCTGTATCAAATATCCTATATATTTAAATTAATTTTCAGTTGTGAAAAAATTTAAAATGTAAAAAGTTGATAAAACAATAAAATGAATAGCCATATATCCATCACACTTATTCAACACTTTTTGAAATTTTGTAATATTTCCCTTGAAATACATCACATATGCTTCCTTTTCACTCTTTTGGTCCTCCATTTCTCTCTGAGAGAAATGGATATCTTTCAATTTTCCACCTATTTTTTTGTTGATGATTTATAGTTAAATTGTAGACATAGTGCCACAAGAGGTATTCAATTTCTTAGAATAAGGATACTCTACATCATATTCAGACCCAAAATAAAATAATTTGTTAATGTCAGAGACTTAAAGACATTATGCTTCTTTAAGGCTGAAAAGGGCTGCAATTGATGGGAATGCAAGAAATCTCAGATTTGGGGAGCCATGGAAAAGATTCTTATCACTTTTCTTGATCACCTCCCCAGGGCACTTTGGAGCTGATTTGCACTAATTTTGTGGGTTCCTAGCCCATTTTTGGCTAGGAAAGAAGTATTTGGGGGACTCTTCTCTGGCATGTCCCCTCCCAGAATTTATTTTCCAGAAGAAAACAGCTTGGTACAGTGAAAGGAGTGTAAGAAAGTATAAAAGTGGGCAGTCAGGGGAAAGGATTGCCTGCTATAAATAACCAGGAGGGGAAGGTCTGTTTCCTGGAAAGCAGAGGGGTCATTCAAACTCCTGTAAAGAGGGGAAGTCCAAAATAACTAACAAACACAAGCCCAAGACATGCCACACACCTCCAAAAAACATGGAGGACCCCTCATTCTGCATTTTCTTTGCACAGACCTTTCTGATAGAAGGGCTGAAGCTCAAGAAAATCTCTCTCATCACCAGCTGGATACAAAATAAAGAAACAGATATCTCAGGGAATAAATCCTAGAATTAAATTTTTTTATTCTTAAATCATACAGGGAGCAATAAAAGAGTGTAAGGCAAACAAAAAGAAAAAACAGGAAGTGATGACTCATCCAAAGGAAAAGATTAAAAATTAAAAAAAGCACCAATGAAGAAGACCATTGAATGGATATATCAAATAAGATTTTAAAAAATTTTAAATGTGTTCAAGTGGGTGAAGTAAAATACAGATAAAGGACTTAAATATCATGAAAATAATGAATGAGCAAAATGAGAATCTTAGAAAAGAGATAGAAATTTTAGAAAACAAACAACTATTGATGTTGAAGACCACAATAATTGAGATGAAAAATTCCCAGGGGGATTTCAAGAACAGACGGAAGCGGGCAGAGGAAAGAATTAACAAACTCAAAGATAGAGCAATTGAAATGAGTCAGGCTAAGAAGCAGAAAGTAAAAAGAATAATAAAAAGTAAAAGCATCCCAAGAGATTTCTGGCAATTTTTAAACTTTTTAAATTGTATAATATATATACAAAGAAAAGAAATAAAAAGCCAATAGTTTTCAAAGAACTCTTCAACAAGTAGTTACTGGACAGATCCCAGAGTTTGTCATGGGCTACCATATGATCATCTCAGATTTTTCCTTCTAGCTGCTCCAGAACATAGGAGGCTAGAAGGAATAAATATTTTTTTATCATTGCAATTGACTTTTTTTTTGACCCCATGGTGCCAGTGCAGGACTCATCACAGGGAGTTATGTCCCATGCCAACAGGGAGACTTTAACCCCTGGATGTCGTGAACCATGTAGTGGGGATGGCAATGATTTCACTTGCAGAGTTGGGCTTAGAGAGAATGAGGTGATATCTGAGCAACAAAAGAGGTCCTCCAGAAGTAACTCTTAGGCATGCCTATAGGTAGGCCAAGCTTCCCCTCAACCTACATAAGTTTCACAAGAGTAAACCTCAAGATAAAGGGCTTGACCTATTGATTTGGGTGTTCTAAAGTTTGACACAATATCAGGGGATTCCCTGATGGTAAATTTTAATAGTTCCATATTTTTTCTCCCATCGTCAAGGGACTTTGCCAATATTTCTTGATTATTTGCTTAATATACTCTAGGATGTATCCAGGCATTACATTATGCTGTACAGGATTAAAGGATCTCTTTCTTATTCTGGGCTCCATGTGTTTCAATTGTTCAAATGAGCTATACAGATAAATCGAGTTTGATTATCTTCTACAGAAAATTTTGGCTCCAGACCAAATAAGCCTTTCTTTCTTTGGTCTCAAAGAGTATGTGTGGTTCTAAATACAGACAATATCTTCCTACTCCATGTTTTCTGAATTACTTTAACCCCAACCTGATTGACTTTTTTATTATCTCTAACTACCAAGATATATATATAAATATATATACATATATATAACATATATATGTTAAACATATAACATATATATATGTTAAACAGCCTCTCATAATCCAGAAATAATAATTACTCCCCAAGACTAAATGGGTCTGCTATAAGGGCTTACAATCCAGGTCCCTGTTTTCTTAAAAGCATTTTATAAAGGAGACCATACCATAATTGTTCTTTCATTTCTGGCTTATTTTGCCTCACCAAATTTCCCATATGTTCATTCACATCATTGCATGCTTCAAGACTTAGTTCCTTTTCTAGCAGCACAACATTTGATCATATGTATGCATCATCATTCACTAATCCACTTCTCACTCAGTGCATCCTTCAGCCACCTGCATGCACCAGGCATCATGTATAATGCCTAGAGTCCACAGTCCATCAACACTCTCAATTTTAGATAATTTCATTGTTCCCAAGAGAAAGATAACCAACAAACACACCCTCACCAAATAAGAACTCTAAATGTCCTCTTAACTCTTGTCCCTCACCCCATTATTTACCTCTGTTGTTGCTGTGGTAGTACTGATGTTTTCCTTTTAAATATGGCCCATAGTATGCAAAAGAAGTTTTTCCCCTGTACCCTGGATCTAAACACTCTTTGTACCTAATCATACCTTTGAAGTAGTTCTTGCAAGAATTAATTTATATTACTGGTGTAAATCACTGGGATACATAGGTCTATACAACCCCTTTCAATCTTGTTCCATCCTTTTGTGTCTGGCTTATTTCACTCAGCATTATGTCCTCAAGGCTCATCCATCTTGTGTTGTGCTTCAGGACATCATTTTATCTTGCTGCTGCATAATATTCTATTTTATGTATATACCACATTTTGTTTATCCACTCATCTGCTGATGGGCATTTGTATTGTGTCCATCTTTTGGTGATTGTGAATAATACTACTATGAACATCGGTGTACAAATGTTTGTGTCACTGCTTTCAGCTATTCTAGGTATATACCAAGTAGTGGTATTGCTGGGTCATAGGGCAACTCCATATTTAGTTTCATAAGGAACCACCAAACTGTCTTCCATAGTGGCTGTACCATTATAAATTCCCACCAGCAGGGTATAAGTATCCCAAATTCTCCACATCCTCTCCAACATTTGTAGTTTCATGTTTGTTTAACAGCAGCCATTCTTAGAGGTGTGAGGTGGGATCTCATTGCAGTCTTGTTCTGCATTTCACTTATAGTTAATGAAAATAAGCATCTCTTCATGCACTTTTTAGCCATCTGTATTTGCTCTTAAGAAAAATGCCTATTAATGTCTATAGCCCATTTTATAATTGGATTGTTTTTTTTGTTGTTGTTGTGCTGTAAGATTTCTTTATGTATACAGGATATAAAACCTGTGATTTCCAAATATTTTCTCACATTGGGTTGGCTGCTTTTTCAACTTTTAAAAAAATATTTTTATTGTACACAACAAACAAACATATAAACATTCTTGACATACATTCTATATGTGGTATACAATCAGTGGCTCACAATATCAACAAATAGCTGTGTATTTATCACCATGATCATTTTTTTAAATTTGTATCTCTCCAGCAAAAGAAATAGAAACATAAAAAGAGAAATCTCATACATGCCATACCCTTTTGTTCTGGTTTGATAGGATGTATGTACCTTAGAAAAGCCATGTTTTAATCCTAATCTCATTTTCTAAAGGCAGCCATTTCTTCTAATCTCTATTCAGAACTGTATGTTGGAAACCTTAATTAGATTATCTCCACAGAGATGTGACTCAATCAAGAGTGAGTATTAAAATTGATTAGATGGAGGTGTGACTCCTCCCATTCAGGTGGATCTTGATTAGTTTACTGGAATCCTATAAAAGAGAAAATATTTTGGAGAAAGTGAGAGATTCAGAGAGAGCAGAGAAGGATGACAGAATGGCACAGAACCATGAAGCAGAGTCCATCAGCCAGTGACCTTTGGAGATGAAGAAGGAAAATGCCTCCCTAGGAGCAGGAGAGGAAGCTAGTAGATGACACCATGTTCGCCATGTGCCTTTCTACTTGCGAGAGAAACCCTGAACTTTATCAGTCTTCTTGAATTGAGATATATTTTCCTGGATGCCTTAGATTGGACATCTCTATAGACTTGCTTTAACTGAAAATGTCTATGGCCTAAAAGCTGTCAACTTGCAACTTATCAAATTCCCCTTTTTAAAAGTTATTCCATTTCTGGTACATTGCATTCCAGCAGCTAGCAAACTAGAACACCCTTACTCTTCCGTCTCACTGACCATTTAGTAGTATTTCAATCTACGCAATTTCTTTTAACTTTTGTTCCCCATACTTCTGGGAATTAATTAAGTTTACCAATATACATGTTTTGGAAATCCCAGAAAAGGAAACAGGAGGGAAAGTGGCAGGAAAAATATTGAAAGAAACAATGATAGAAAACTTCCCAAACTTAGCAAAAGACATGAATATGCATACCCAGAGACGCAAATTAAATAAACATGAAGAAAATTACATCCCATCATATATTGATCACATTATTGAATGCAACAGACCAGGACAGAGTTCTGAAAACTGTGAGAGAAAAGCAATGTGTTATGTCCAAGGTAGTTTCTCATCAGAAATCGGAGAGGCAGAAACATAATAGGTCAAAATATTTAAAGTGCGAGACAAAACAACTGCCAACAAGAATTTTATATTCATTGAAACTCTCTTTCAAAAATGAGGGAAAGATTAAGAATTACTAGATAAACAAGAGCAGAGGGAGTTCATTACTGCTATACCTGCCCTAAAAGCAAAATTAAAATGAATTCTTCAGACTCAAAGTAAATGACACTGGACAGTGGTTCAAAGTCACATAGTGAAATAAAGGCATCTAGGAAAGATAAACATTTGGGTAAATATCAATGCCATTATTATTGTACAGTATTGTTTGGTATATAACCCATATCTAACTTCCTATAGGTGCTAAAATACAAAAACATAAAAGATAATTCTACATCTATGGCTTTGGAAATACAAGTTGCAAAGATATTTGTTGTAAAAAGTACAAAAAACATGAGTTGATGGAGGGTATAGGAAAAATGTATGTGTAAGCTATTGAAGTCAATTGTTATCAAATCAAATATGAATGTTATGTATTTAGGATGTTAAATTTTAAAACTGTGGTAACCAAAAGGAAAATGTAAGTAAAATATATCCAGATAGAAATGAAAAGGCACTGAATATGGCACAATGAAAAGAATCAAATATATATGCATATGTATAGGCATTAACATAATAATTGAGGGACAAAAAAGATATAAGACATACAAAGGGAAAATAGCAAAATGGCAGGAGAAAGTCCCACATTATCAGTAGTAACTTTATATGTAAATGGATTAAACTTTCCATCAAAATGTAGAGATTGGTAGAATGGATAAAAAAGCATGACACAACTACATGCTGTCTTCAAGAGACTCACCTTAATTCAAACACACAAGTAAGTTCAAATTGAAAGAATGAAGAAATATATACCATGAAAGCAATAACCAAAAGAGATCTGACATAGCTATACTAATATCAGATAAAAGAAATTTTGAATAAAAAACAGTTAAGAGAGAGAAAGATAGTAATATACTGATAAAGGGGCCAACTCAACAATAAGATGTAATAATTATAACTATATACACCTAAGAGCTGAGCTGCAAAATATATGAAGCAAATACTGACAGATTTGAAGGGAGAAATCTATGATTCTACATTAATTATATGAGACTTTCGTATACCACTTTCAATAAAGGATAAAAAATATCTACTCAGAAGGACAAAAAGGAAATTCAAGACTTGAATGATACTTTAAACCAACAAGACCTAACAGATACATATAGAACAATTCTCCCAACAAGCACAGAATACATATTCTAGAGGGCACATATGTTGTTACCCAGTAGATACCATATGTCAGGTCACAAGACATGTCTCAATAAATTCAAAATTAGTGAAATCATATGATATATCTTCTCAAACCACAACAGGATGTAGCTAAAAATCAGTAGCAGAGGGAGAAAAGGAAAATTCACAAATATGTGGAAACAACATATTCCTAAACAACCAATGGGTTGTTTAATAAGGGATATTGAGAAATATCTTCAGGTGTATGAAAATGAAAATACAACATACCAAAACATGTGAAATACATAAAAAGCAGTGCTGAAAGGGAAATTTATGACTCTCAGTGCTTACATTAAAAAAGAAGAAAGTCTTCAAATCAGAGACCTATCTTCAAAGCTGGAAAACTGGAAATAGAAGAGCGAACCAAACCCATAGCAAGTAGAAAGAAGAACATAATGAATATTACAGCAGATATAAATGAGATAGAGAACAAAAAACAAACAGAGAGAATCAACATACAAAAATTTGGTTCATTGAAAATATCAACAAAATTGACAAACACTCAGCTAGACTGACAAGGAATAAAGGAAAGTCTTTAAATAAAGAAAGCAAAAGTGAAAAGAGGGACATTACTACCAACTCTGCTGAAATAACAAGGACTATAAAAGGATTTTTTATTGGCTGTAGGCCAATATATTAGATAACCTAGATGAAATGGACAAATACTTAAAAACACAAAAACTAACTACATTGACTCAATAACAAATAGAAGGTTTAAGCAAACCAATTACTTGTCAAGAGATTGAATCAGTAATCAAAAGCCTCCCAAAAAGAACTCAGGGCCAGATAGCTTCACAGAGAAATGCTATAAAACATTCCAAGAAGACTTAACGCCAATTCTGCTCAAGATCTTCCAAAAAATTGAGGACATGGGAACACTACCAAACTCATTCTAAGAGGCCAACATCACCCTGATTTGAAAGCTGGATAAAGAAACCAAAAGAAAATAAAACTACAGACCAATATCTCTAATGAATAGAGATGCAAATATCCTCAAAAACATATAGTAACACACTGAACCCAGCAACATATTAAAGGAATTATGCACCATGATCAAGTGAGATTTGCCCATGGTATGCAAGTTTGGTTCAACATAATAAAAGCAATTAATGCAATACACCACATTAAGAGAGTGAAGGAAAATGCACACAATCATCTCTATTGATGCAGAAAAGGATCAGACATCCAGGGGTTAAAGTCTCCCTGGCGACATGGGAGATGACTCCCAGAGATGAATCCAGACCTGGCACTGTAGGATCAACATTTACATGCTGACCAAAAGGGGTTGAAAAGAAATGTAATTAATAAAGTATCAGTGGCAGAGAGAGTTCAAATAGAGCTGAGAGGCTACTCTGGAGGTTGCTCTTATGCAACCTTCTGGTAGATCTTGCTACCTATCACAACCTGAGAACCCCCAACAAGACCATTCCAGCCAATCCTAAAGAACACCTAGGGCAATAGATAAGATTCCACAAGGGCTCCATGTACTAGAGTAACTTTCTAGAAATCTACAACCTCCAGATGGGTCCCTGGTCCAGATAAATCCTGAAACCTAGCTCAGCCTCTCCAGAACATCAGATAGTTCCATCTTCCTACCCCATATTAATGACAGACCCTTCCAATGTCAAAAATTTAGAATTCTCATAGCCCAAACACCCCTAAAGAGAGGTATGGAAAGATCAAAGGTGATGGTGGAGTTATACATAGAAGATAGGAATTAACAAATGAATATGAATGCTGAATCATTAAATTGATATCTCTTTTGGTCTCTGGTATTTTAGAGCAGCTAGAAGAAAAACCTAAAATTGTGAAACTGTAACCCATGTCAAACTCTGAAATATGTTCTACAATTAATTGTGGTGGTGTCTTTGAAATTCATAGCTTTTTTTGTATATATGTTATTTTTCACAAAAAAGGAAGAAAAAAAGTCAATTTGTGATGATAAAAAAAATCCTTAAGCCCTCTAGCCTCCCATATTCTGGAGCAGCTAAAACAAAAATTACAAGAGGATCATATGGTAGCCCATGACAAACTCTGGGATTTGTTCTGTAACTAGTTGTTGAAGAGTGGTTTGAAAACTATTGCTTTTTTATTTCTTTGCTTTGTATATATGTTACACTATACAATTAAAAAAAAATGGATCAGAGACCTTAATATAAGAGCTAGAATGATAAATTCCTGGAATAAAACATAGAGAAGCATCTCCATGTTTTCTGTTAGGCAATGGTTTCTTAGACTTTACATCCAAAGCACAAGCAAAAAAGAAATAATAGATAAATGGGCACTCAATCAAACTAAAAACTTTTGTTTTTTACCACGATTTTACCATGAAAGTGAATTGATAGCCTAAACAATGGGAGAAAGTGCTTGGAAATACATATCCAATAAAGGATTATTATCCATAATATATAAAGAAATCTTTCAACTTAACAAAACAACAAAGAATCCAATTTAAAAATGCATGAAAGGCTTAAACAGACATTGCTCCAAAGAAGATATAATATCCAGAAGACACATGAAATAATGCTTAACATCATCAGTTATCAGTGAAATATAAATCAAAGCCACAATTAGATATATTTCAAATCCATTGGAATGGCTGTTATTTTAAATTTGGAAAATAACAAGTGTTTCAGGTGAATGCAGAGAAATAGGAACACTTATTCCTTGTCGGTGGCAATGCAAATGACACAGCTATTGCTGAAAACAGTTTGGCTGTTCCTCAGAAAGCTACATTTAGAGCTACCATATGACACAGAAAGCCCACTAATGGGTATATATCTAAAAGAATCGAAGGCAGGGATGCAGATATTTGCATGCTAATTTCATAGTGACATTATTCATGATTGCCAAAAGATGGATTTAATCCAAATGTCCATTAACTGATGAATGGATAAGTAAGATATTGTATATACATTCAATGGAATAATATACAGCCAGCCATTAAAAAGAATGAAGTACTGAAATGTGCAAGAACATGGATGAACATTGAAGACACCATGCTGAGTGAAATAAATCAGAAACAAAAAAACAACTATTGTATGATCTCAGTGTTTTGAGTCAATTCAAATAAGCTAACTCATAGAGTCAGAATCTAGAATACAGGTTTCCAGGGGATGGGTTGGGAATAGAGAACAGGAGGTTAAGGTAAAAAGTAAAAATACCCAGGGTTTCTATTTGGAATGATGGGAAAGTTTTTGGTAATGGTTGGTGGTGATGTTTGGTGAGACAAAATAAGCCAGAAACAAAAGAACAATTACAGTATGGCCTCCTTTAGAAAATGCTTATATGAAAACAGGGCCCTAGATTGTTAGCTTTTACACAGACACATTTAGTCTGGAGTGGTAATTCTTATTTCTGGATTTCAAGAGGCTGTTTTATATATATCCTGATATTTAGAGATAAGAGTGAAGCTGATCAGGTTGGGGTTAAAGTAATTCAGAACAAAGGGTTAAGGAAAATATTGTCTATATTTTAGAACCACACATACACTTTGTGACCAAAGGAAGATAGGTTTACTTGGTCTGGAACCTAAATTTTCTGTAGCAAATAATTGAACTCAACCTATCTATATAGCTCATTTGAACAATTGAAGCACAGGGAGCACAGAATAAGAAATGAGTCCTTTACTCCTGTATAGCTTAATGCAATGCCTGGTTACAGCCTAGAGTACATTAAGCAGATAATCAAAAAGTATTGGCAAAGTCCTTGAGGGATGGGAGAAAAAATATGTAACTATTAAACTTTACTATCAGGGAATCCCCTGATACTGTGTCAAACTTTAGGGACACCCAAATCAATAGGCCATGCCCTTGATCTTGAAGCTTACTGTTGTGAAACTTATGTATGTAATTGAGAAGCTTAGCCTACCTGTAGATAGGCCTAACAGTTACTTCTGGAAGACCTCTTTTGTTGCTCAGATGTTGCCTCATTCTCTCTAAGCCAAATTCTGCAAGTGAAATCACTGCCCTCTCCACAACATGGGTCATGACTTCAGGTGTTAAAGTCTCCCTGGTGGTGTGGCACATAACTCCCAGTGATGAGTCTGGCCCTGGCACGGTGGGATCAACAATTCCAACCTGACCAAAAGGGGGAAAAGAAGTTTAACTAATAAAGCATCAGTGACAGAAAAGAGTTCAAATACAGTCAAGAGGTTACTCTGGAGGTTGCTCTTATGCAAGCTTCAGTTAGACATTGTTAACTATTATAATCTGTCAAACCCCACCCAGTACCATTCCAGTCAATCCTAAAGAACACCTAGGGCAAATATAAGATTCCACAAGGGTTCCATGCACTAAATAACATTTTAGAAACCTACAACCTCCAGATAGGTCCCTGGGCCAGAAAAGTCCTGAAACCAAGAGGGCCCAACCTCTCCAGAACATCAGATAGTTCCATCTCTCCACCTCATGTTATTGACAGACCTGAAAAAGTTAGAATGGACATAGCCCAAGCACCTCTAAAGAGAGGGACAGAAAGATCAAAGATGATAGTGGAGTTATATAGAGAAGATAGGATTTAACAAATGAATATGATTGCTGAATCATTAAATTGATGTCTCTTTTTTTGTCTCCATTATCTTAGAGCTTCTGGAAGTAAAAACCTAAAATTATGGAATTGTAACCATGTCAAACTCTGAAATATGTTCTACAACTAATTGTGGTGCTGTGCTTTGAAATTTATTGCTTTTTTGTATATATGTTATTTTTCACAAAAGAGAAAAAAATGTCAATTATAATGATAAGAAAATATTTGTGCCTTCTAGCCTCCTGTATTCTGGAGTAGCTAGAAGGAAAAATCTGAAAGGATCGTATGGTCGCCCATGACAGTCTCTGGGATCTGCCCTGTAACTACTTGTTGAAGAGTGCTTTGAAAACTATTGCTTTTTTCTTTCTTTTCTTTGTATATATGTTACACAATGCAATTAAAAAGTTTAAAAAATGAGAGTGTCCAAAACCAGAAAAAAGGAGAATTTAATAAGTTGCAAGTTTACAGTTTTTAGGCCATGGAAATGTCCCAATTAAGGTGAGTCTATAGAAATATCTGATCTAAGGCATCCAGGGAAAGATGCCTTGGTTCAAAAAGGCCAGTGAGGTTCAGGGTTTGTCTCTCAGCTGAAAGGGCACATGGTGAACATGGTGGTATCTTTTATTTCCTCTCTAGGCCTCTTGCTTCATGATGCTCCCTGGGGGGCATTCTCCTTTTTCATCTCCAAAGGTCACTGGCTGGTGGACTCTGTGGTTCTCTCATCATTCTGTTGTCTTTCTGCTCTCTCAGAATCTCCAATCATTCTCTTTTATAGGATTCCAGTAAACTAATGAAGTCTCATGTAGTATGGGTGGAGACATGTCTCCATCTATTCAAGTTTAATACCCTCACTTGGTTGGATCACATCTCTGTGGAGATAACCCAATCAAGTTTCCAACCCATAGAGCTGAATAGGGATTAGAAGAAACAGCTGCCTTTATAAAATGGGATTTGGATTAAAAACATGGCTTCTCTAGTGTACATAAATTCTTTCAAACCAGCACAGATGTGACACCAGGTGGTTCATAATTCATAGTTATGCAATTCCAATAAAAATCCAAAACACCATTTTTGGAGTAAGAGAAGTTGATACTGAGCCTCATAATGAAAAGCATACACACAAGGATAGCCAGGAAATCACCAAAAAAGAAAAGTTTTGAGGGTGGACTAGCTCTGCCAAATATTAATACTTAGTATAAATTTTCCATTATTAAAATATTCTATCATATTGTTTCTATGAAATACCTAGTATAAACATATTTCATGGAGACAAATTGTACATTGCAAGTTACTAGGGGGTGCTGCAAATTATTGCTGTGTTTGCAGAGTTTTTGTTTGTGGAGCTGAAAAAATTGAGTTAATGGGCATTGCAGATAAGAGCACAATATTGGGAATGTAATTAATACCACTGAACTATACATTTGAACACAGTTAAAATGGCATATTTGAGTTGCATCTATGTTACTAAAACAAAAATTTTAAAAAGAAATAGCATGGGGCTATGTATAGTTAGAAAGCTAGAATTGAAAGTCCAGAAATAGAATCAAGATCATCTGGAAAATTACTATTGATAAAGATGTTATATGAAAACACATAACAAAAATGGGGTTGTCAGTAAGTAGTGCTGGAACAATTGTTTAGTCATTTGGGAAAAGGTAAAATAAGCTCCATATACAAGAATAGACTCCAAATGGATCAAGGAACTAAACGTTACTAATGAAACCACAGAAATAGAAGAAAACATGGGGAATTTCCTCAGTACCACAAGTATGGGAAATGGATTTCTAACTGTAACTCAAAAGCCAAGGTAACTTTTAAAAATGGTTAAAAAATTTAACCACATAAAAATAAAGAAAAAACTTGGCATGGCAAAAATACCATGGACAATGTTAAAATACAATTGGAGGAAGTCAGTTCCAGCAGAAAGCATGGTGAAAAGTAGAGCATGGCCAGGCGAACAGGTGAACCGGGGGAACTGGAGGCAGCCTGTGGTCCCTGCCCGAAGCAGATCCAGAGTCCTCGCCCCAACTGCCCACTGGCCGGTTTCAGGCCCTGAGGCTGCAGTGGAACCCTCCTCTCCCTTTCTCCCATGATGCACTTATGGTGGCAGTAATGGCATTTCTGAGCCTGGACTCAGGGTTTTCTTATGCAATCCTGTCAGGGGTGGGTCTGGCAGGGAAAGAAGAATGGCAGCTTTCCCAATGCTGCAGAGGGCCATTAGAGGACTTGAGGGCCCAGAACGTGAGTCTGGCTGGACTCAAGCATGACCATCTCTTCAGGCCATTGAGCCGTGCAGATCTGGGACCTGCTGTGACCACCTGGTCCCAATTGGAAG
Source organism: Myrmecophaga tridactyla (assembly GCA_004026745.1). Lineage (NCBI taxonomy): Eukaryota > Metazoa > Chordata > Mammalia > Pilosa > Myrmecophagidae > Myrmecophaga > Myrmecophaga tridactyla. The sequence goes on along the minus strand of PVIY010018342.1, from coordinate 963 downwards.
AGATGCCACCTCTTCCCAACAATGGACAAAGGCCTTAACAGGCCTATAAGGTGAACTAAGCCCAGGAGGAGGATGGCTAGTATGGTTAAGGATCCATGGGGCAGTTAGTCTTCCCTCTACTGGGCTTGCTTGATATTGGAATAAAGAAATAGAATAATGTGCCACACTTGTCCAATAAGAAGTGCTCAACACCCTTTGGGAAGATTTGCAAGCCATTTATAGAAGGTCTGTATATATCATATGAAAAAGCTACTCTCATCTAACCCCCCAACCCTTTAAAATAGAGCTTTTGCTACATGTTGGTTTTATGGATATAAAGAGGTAGAGTTAGAGGTAGATTTCCAATGTAGAGTTAGAAAATCACAAGTTTTGTAATATCCATTTGTTGTAAAAAAAAAAAAACATAGAAATGGGACTTCCAGGAAGATGGTAGAATAGGATAGACTGAGTTCACCACTGCTAGAGAAATGACAGCAAAATTACCAGGACAGCAGTTCCAGTGTGTGAGTGACCTGAGAGGATCTTCTCCATTACATAGGTAGACACTGAATGAAAAAGCTGAGGAATTGAGACACAGAGAATCAAGGGAGTATACTCCACTGGGACTCCACCAAGGACAAGAGGCCATACCCAGGAAAATGCCTACAACCTCAGCTAGCTTGAGATGTCAGCCCCTCCCCCCCCCCAGGTTCTGCAGCCCAGAGCTCCACTGGGGAACCTGGAAGTCACTAAGGGTGCTTTCCCTGCTAATAGAGACCATCAAACTGAGCCTATCATGCACTTTTCCAAATGAAGGCCCAGAGCCCTCAGGAGTGCATGGACAGGGAGGCAGGGATGAGGAAGCAAGGCAAATTCCATCTCTTGATTACCCCATGCCAACAAGCCCATGTATACTGTCCCCCAATAGTGACCTGTGCCCTGTACCCCTGAGCCTTACCCATGTTCTGCCTCCCCTCACCCAAG
>PVIY010018341.1:0-47763 GCA_004026745.1 Myrmecophaga tridactyla | reverse complement strand
GTGATTTTTTGTCTGAAAATGTTTTAATTTCTCCCTCATTTTTGAAGGACAATTTTGCTGGATATAGAATTCTTGATTGGCAGATTTTCTCTTTTAATAATTTAAATATATCATCCCACTGTCTTCTCGCCTCCATGGTTTCTGCTGAGAAATCTACACATAGTCTTATTGGGCTTCCCTTGTATGTGATGGATTGCTTCTCCCTTGCTGCTTTCAAGATTTTCTCTTTCTCTTTGACCTCTGACATTCTGATTAGTAAATGTCTTGGAGTACGTCTATTTGGATCTAGTCTCTTTGGGGTATGCTGCACTTCTTGGATCTGTAATTTTAAGTCTTTCATAAGAGTTGGGAAATTTTCAGTGATAATTTCCTCCATTAGTTTTTCTCCTCCTTTTCCCTCCTCTTTTCCTTCTGGGATACCCACAACACATATATTTGTGCACTTCATATTGTCTTTCAATTCCCTGAGTCCCTGCTCATATTTTTCCATTTTTTCCCTATATTTTCTTTTTCTTGACAGATTTCAGATGTTCTGTCCTCCAGTTCACTAATCCTATGTTCTGTCTCTCGAAATCTACCATTGTAGGTTTCCATTGTTTTTTACATCTCCTCTACCGTGTCTTTCATTCCCATAAGTTCTGTGATTTGTTTTTTCAGACTTTCAATTTCTTCTTTTTGTTCATTTCTTGCCTTCTTTATACCCTCCCTCAATTCATTGGTTTGGTTTTTGATGAGGTTTTCCATGTCTGTTTGTATATTCTGAATTAATTGTTTCAGCTCCTGTATCTCATTTGAATTGCTGGTTTGTTCCTTTGACTGGGCCATATCTTCAATTTTCTTATTGTGATTTGTTATTTTTTGCTGGCATCTAGGCATTTAATTACTTTAATTAGTTTATTCTGGAGATTGCTTTCACTTCTTTTACCTAGGGTTTTCTTGCTGGATGAATTTGTGGTCTATCTGTTCTTTGACATTCAGTTCAGCTTTATCTGGACCTCTAGCTTAGGTTTTGTTTAACAGAGGAGAATTTTTCAGTTCTTGTTTTCTTGTTTCTTGCCCTGCTTGTGTGGTGCCTTTTCCCCCCGCCACACACACACACTTAGGAGGGTCTACTTAGATATTATAGACTCCAGCCGGATTTTCCCAGACCAAACTGGCCTCCTATCAGGAGGAAAGAGTCACCTGCATCAGTTTTCCCTGAGGGTGAGACCCAGCAGGTTGAAAGACTTTCCTGTGAAATCTCTGGGCTCTGTTTTTCTTATCCTGCCCTGTGTGTGGTGCTTGTCTGCCTGTGGGTCCCACCAGCATAAGATGATGTGGTACCTTTAACTTTGGCAGACTCTCCCTGCTGGGGGTGTGGTGGAGACGGAGGAGAGGTTGTAGGCTGGTTTTAATGGCTTCAAATTACCAAGCCCTGGTGTCTGAATTCCTTGAGGGAGGGATTCCACCTGAGTTGGGCGTCACCCCTCCCCTGGGGAAGGCACAGGCTCCAGACAAGCCCTCAAACAAACTTGTTTCTGTCTATGCCTGGGGCAGTTGCAGCCTGAGAAGCCCTGCTGCTATATCCAAAGGCAGTCAAGCGTTTGTAGAAACACAGCCACAAAAACCTCTGTTTCCTTTTTTTTTTCCTTTTTCTGTCAGCTCTGCCCCCTTGGCACCGGGGCAAAAATGAGCGAACTCCGCTTTGACCAATTTCACCTGAGCTGGGGGCCTATTTTTAGTAGTCAGAATTTGTTAATTAATTCCACAATTGACATTCGGTTTGGCTCAGCTCCTGCTGCTGTTAAAGTCTCTTTCCTTTCCCCTCTGGGAAGCAACCTGTGGGGGAGGCTGCGCTGGCCACCATGGCTTGGGGAACTCACAGTTCTGGGGAGGCTTGCAGCCAGTCCGGCTGTTCCAGACTGGGGTACGCTGTGTGTCCGGTCACTGATGTGGCCCCAGGAGCTGTTCTGTACTGTTTCTGGTTATTTAGTAGTTGTTCTGGAGGACAAACTAAAACACACACATTGCTAAGCTGCCATCTTGGCCCATGGATTAAGTTTAAGAGCATGTTTCTTTGGGGTATGTAAATCCAAGCCATCATAATTGACATTTCTTCAAAGAGGATACACAAATGGTCAATAAGCATATGAAAAGGTGCTCATTAGAAAATAGGGAAATATAAATTAAAACCACAATAAGATTTATCTGCTGTCCACTAGGATGGCTATAATAAAAAAGATAGCTAATAAGAGTTGGTGAGGATGTGGAGAAATTGGAACCCTCATATACCGCTGGTGGGAATGGGAAACGATGTGGCTGCTTTGGAAAACATTGTGACAGTTCTCAAAATGTTAAACCTAGTTACCATGATCTAGCAATTCCACTCCTAGGTATGTAATGAAGAGAAAGAAAAGGGTATGTTCATGCAAAAGCTTATACATCAATGTTGCTCACAGCATTATTCATAATAACCGAAAAAGTGGAAACAACCCAAATGCCTGCCCATGTTGAATGGATAAACAAAATGTACTATGTCCATACAATGGAATGTTATTCAGCAGTAAAAAGGAATGAAGTTCTGATATATGTTACAACATGGGTGAACCTTGGAAATATTGCTCTAAATGAGAGAAGCCAGTCACAAAATCATACCATATGATTTCACTTTATGAAATGTCCAGAATAAACAACTCTATAGAGACCAAAAGTAGATTAGTGGCTGCCAGAGGTTGAGGGATGAGGGTGGGGGTAAGGGATGGAGAGTTACTGCTCATGGGTATGAGGTTTTTTTTTTGAGGTGGTGGAAATGTTCTAAAATTGATTGTGGTAGTGGCCACCAAACTCTGTGAATATGCTGAAAACCACTGACTTGTACACTTTAAGTGGGTGAATTGTATGATATATGAATTATATCTCAATAAAGTTGGTACAAAAATACAGAATGCTGATTTAAATTTGAATTTCAGATAATCAGTGAAAAAATTTTTTGCATAAATATATCCTTCACAATATTTGGAATATACTTACACTAAAAAATCAGTCAGTTTATCTTGAATTCAAAGTTACCTGGGCAACCTATATTTTATCTGGCAACTCCAGGTCTGAGTGAACTTCAATCACGTAAGAATAACTAACAGTCATTCAGGCTGGAGTTCACTATCTTTTTATCCATATAAGCCAAGCGATCAGATATCACATCAACATGGAGGCTCATGAGCTCATAGATCCAGGAGTGACTCTAGCTCTCCAAATGCCCCACCTTGAAAGGTTTCCTTGGTTACCTCCAAACAAGTTATCAACCATCTTCTCCTGCCAGGGAGGCTTTTCCTAGAAGCCCTCAGAGCTGTTAGCATGAATAAGCGGGTCTTATAGTTTACATGGCAAACAAGTCTCTTCTTTTCTGCATATTGTTCTAGGTGGAGAAGATTGACACCTTGTTTGAAATCGGGGCAGGTCCCATGACTTTTCTCGTTACTTTGGGATAATAAAAATATCTCCAGGCATTTTATTCTCTTCAAAATCTCAGCTCAGTAATTACTATGTCCAACCCAATGTACTGTTCAAAGCTCCTCATTTCATACAGCATCAAAGCTTTTCTCCTTCCTCAGCTAGGGCTTGCTGCAGACTGGGGTATGGGAGGAAGGGGGGACTGGCTCTTCTGTAGTTTTCTTTTTTCCCCCCATGGCCCATTGTGTCTCTGACATCTTTGGAAGGGGGTGGAGTCTAGGACAGGGTGAAGAATGAAGAGGCAGGAAAGTACCAATATGGCACTGGTCTTTAGAGTGTTTAAATATACTCTCATGTTCTGTTCAGATTCTTGAGAATTTTGGAGTTCCACCTTATAATAACTTTCTTTGCTTTATTCTTACAAATCTATTGATTGCTAATTAAACTCAAGGCTTCCAAGCTTCTCTTGACAACACTTGTATCCCCAACCCAGTTCTTAAGTAAAATCTCTGCACCATCCTGGTTCACCACCATGCACACCCAAGGCTGCAAATCGCCAGTCAGGGGAACACTGAGCTGGGTCTTGGGTTCCCCAAATGGTCATCCTCAGGGCCTAGGGACCCAGGCTTCTATGGAGGCCTCTTGCTTGGAGGTTATCTGACTTTGGGCTTGGGAAATGCCAGATCATTCTTGCATCCTATCTACTCATCACTATTGGGTACTATTCTACATCATTGACACACTCACCCACATGAATAATTTGTAGCATGTGACGCAATAATCTAATGTGTGCATTGTCCTGGGTCTGCAAATAATCACCAGGAGGAAGCTCTGTACCCTATTTGCATATGTCTCTAAACTGTCTGGCAAGAAGGGCAAGCAAGGCTTCTCTTGTTAAGCTCAGATGAATATCAATATTGTTTTATCTGACCCCCTTTCCTTAAAATGTTGCATACTTGCTTTGAAAGAGGGGACTCAAGGCTTCCTTCCAGCTGCCAGGGCCCTAAGGCATTGGTCTGGGACTTTTCCTGGAGCAGTCACCTCCTCAGATGACTACAAAGTCACCTGGGGAAAAAAAATTGCTATTACTCAGAGCTAAGAGTGAGATGTTGAATGCAGAGTCATTGGGGCGTCTTATACAAATACAGGGGAACATCTGCAAGTTGGGACCCGTGATAAGGCCGTGTGAGGAGAGGTGCATTGGAAGGGACTTGGGATATTCCTTTCAAAGATCTTGGGATCTTCTGGAAGGCACTGTGGTCCTGGCAACACTCAGCATGCATCTTCTTAGCCCTGCTCTCTGCCCATCCCTCTGTGTCTGGAACTTGGAGCGAAGGTTTCGATCCAAAGCTCAAGATGCTTAATCTGTGGAACCTCTGTCCTTAAGAGCAAATTCTCTCCCCACTCCCAAACACTTGTCCCAAGTGGTGAACTAGGGTAAGGGCCAGGTGCTGATTCAAGCTCTTTATCTTTATATACGTGTCTTCCAAGTCCCACTGGTCCTGCTTACATTAACTCACTTGCCTAAGCTCATGTAGCTGGAAAGTGTTAGAATTTCAACTTGAACCCTTGCCAGTCTATTCCAAGACTGATGGTTTTTAGCCATGCTTCTCTATTGTTGTTCATCTCTCAAAACTCAGCTCAGATTTCCCTTCTCATTGAAACGCCTTGAACTCTGCTGGCTGGGAGTTGCCCTTTTAGCACATTTCCATGGCACTTGTGCTCTTGTGGGACATCTACTGGTTTCCCCACCTGCCTCCCCACTTGGATCAAGAGGTCCTCAAAGCCAGTTGCATCTTGTTTGTCCTTCTTCCTGGCTCTGTTTGCAGGGTTCCTTCCGCACTAACAGAACAACCAGGTCCTGTCAGTCCACAATCCCCAGAGCCTTGGATATGAAAGTACGTGGCAGCAGGAATTCCCATGTGGTATATTTTAAAGTCTCTCTCTGTGGTGAGAAGGTCCTTGTGAAGGTGGTGAGCTGAGAAAAATGATTTCTGCTCTGCTAGGGAATTAAAATATTAGAAGATTATGTCTTTCACAGCTGGGAGCAACACTTATTTTCCTTTTGTTCCTGTCTTTCATTGATTTATGGACATACCACCCTTTGGGGGAATACCTTAAATCTACAGAATTCTGGTGAGGAATGAATTTATTGGGCATGATGCATTGGGACTTAGACAAATTGAACTGATGAAACGCATCACTGAACTGAGTAAAGCAAAATTCCAAGTTGTCTTTCCAGATGTATCTGTCCGCATGCTATTCTATTAATCACATTCAAATGAAGAATGTCTGTTCAATAAAGGAGATTATTAGACAAGGTGGACAGGTATGTGTCATACTTGGAGAAAAGAATTGTAATATCTAAAACTGACAGAGGATTAAAATATGGGCTAAATAGGTAAATCCTCAGAGATAGAAAGCACACTGGTAGTTGCTAGGGGTTGTTGGCAGGAGCAGGGAATGGGGTGTAACAGCTTAATGGGTACAGCATTTCCTTTTGGGGTGATGAAAATATTTTGAAATATTGTGAATGTATTTAATAACACAATTGTTCACTTTAGCTTCACTAGTTTTATGTGAATCTCATCTCAATAAAAAACAAAACAGGAAGAACAACTAAAAACATAGGTTAAATTATGCAAGGAATTATGGGAAGTCATTAAGGACAAGACTGAGTCTCTCTTGTTCACTTGTACTTGCACTTCTTGATTGTTTCTAATATTTTTTTCATAAATAAAAAAGAACAGAAAAGTTTTAACAGTGTATAATATTTAGGCCAGTGAAGACCTGAGTCTCAGTCTTTGATGCTGTGATGGAAAATATCTGTAATTTTAATGTCATTTGTACTAACTAAATATATTGATACAGAGAAATAGCATGATGTGGTAAAAAGACCAGTAGTGTTGATCAGGCGAAATTTGGTTGAATTCCGTTTCTTCCATTTGCTGACTGATTTTGAATAAGTTATTTAATTTTTCTGAGCTTGATAAGGAACATAGGAAGAATCCACCATGTGTGTAGGTTTGTGGTTAAGATTAAAGATGACATTTGGCACTGAATAGACACTTAATACAGGGTCTCAGTCAGCTGTAGAATATGCTATACAACAGTATTATATATAAAACAGCATTCTTTTATAGAAATTAATCTCTGCCCAGCCTTTAAATTTCAAAACAGAGAGCATTTAATCCACTTGGTGGATTATAGTCATTTGACTTGACAGGGCAGGAGGTACTCTTTTCCCAATTCAATATGTAATTCTATATTTACTTTTTTCATTGAAGGCATTGGCACAGAATCCTCTGGAAAGCGCCAGATTCGTCCCCACAAGGGTGAACATAGGTCATCAATGGTCTAGACTTCCTGGCTCAGCTCTGAGGATCTGGAAACCTACAGATAGACTTCAACTTCTTCCCTCTTGGACCTGGTCAAGAGAATTGCCTGTTTTGCTCCAAGGGAAAATACCTGAAAAGAGCTTGTATGTTCACTAAATATGGTGGGTGTCTTCATTCTAGTCACACACAACCAGTATTAAAGGAGATACTAAATTCCAGTTCTAAGGTGAATCTTGGTGGAGGCTTCAAGAAGACTGAGAATTAGGCCCTCATACTACTCTAGTTCCTTCAGTTAGACAATTTGTGATTTTCGTGTGGATTGGGAGTAGGCTTGTGGAGAAGGCTTTGCTAAACTCATTTTTTTTCAAGCTTGTGGGTGACAAGTCTTGAAGCTACTTTGGTAAATATCTGAACAACCATCACTCAACGTTCCCAAAAGTCTTGGGTTTAGAGTTTCAGCTGAGCTGAATTTTTGTATGGTTCGTAGAGTCACTGCTTTCCAGGATTCCAAGGATGATACCATATTTTGATATCCTAATCATAGACTCAACAGAAGATGGAACATGTGGAAATATTCCAGGAATTCCTTTGTTATTTTGATAGTTTGGATTCTGAAGGGAGAAAACTGAAATTGGAGGGTTTATTGTTATTCTTTTAAACTACTGCATGAATGAAACTGACATTTGATCCATCAGAAAGTCTGGGCAATCCAGGAGGAACTGAATCCAAAAATAAGATAAGCTTTATCACTGGTCATCCTCCAAAGGACATTTCTGTGCTCTTGATATGTCATTCCTCACTTGGTCGTGCAGGCTCTTGGTTCAGTTCTAAGAATTACAGGCTGGTCTGCATTCCTGGAGAAGGTACCAGGTTTCAGAGAGATGTGTCCATAACTAAAACCAGTGAAGAATGCAAATCAGTAAGAGAAAGAAGTAATTCTAATGGGAAAAAGGGCAAAGGATACAAACAGGTAATTTACAGGAAAAGCAACCCTCAAAGATGCCCAAGCATATGAGAAGACCCTCATTAGTAACCAGAGAAATGCAAAGTATTTAAGATAACACTTTTAATCTACTGGGTAAAACTAGTAAGCCTTTACAAGCTGAGTGTTGGTGGGTGAGTGGCCAGAGGAGGCCTTGGCTTTCCTGGTGGGGGTACAGGTGGGTGCAGCCACTCAGGAGGACAAAATGGCAGGAATGGAATCCAGCATGTGTCACCCAACAATGGTGCTCTTGGACATTGATCTCAAATATATCCTCACCAGAACCACAGGGTTATGTGGGTGAGGGTGAGTTTTAGTGTGGCTGGGTGCCCACACCTTCAGATCAGGAATGGACTGTTGCCTTGATCCTTCCTTCCCTTTTAACACAGATGCCTAGGCCCCTTCCATTTGCCTTATTTTCCTCACTGGTAGCAACTTACTCCAAACAATCTCTGCATTTACCATTAAGAAGTTTTCCTATATTTGACTTCATTGTGCAATTTAATAATAATCATTGGGATGGTCCTTACATCTTTCTAGCCCCACCACATTCCAGGAGCTGAGTGGTGTGCTAAGAATATAAACATGAACAAAGTAAATGGGGTTGCTATCTTCACAGACTTTCATTTCATTGAGCTGATAATCAACATATCTATATTTGTTGTATAGGCCAGCGATTCTCAAGCTTTTGGTTTCATGATACCTTTATATTGTTAAAAGTTATTGAGAACCCCCAAAGAGTTTCAGTTTGTGTGGATTATGCTCAACTGAGCATATTTACTGTATTAGAAAGCAAAGCTGAGGAATTGTAAAATATTTATTTGTTACTATTATTTTAAAATAAATAAGCCCATTACATGTTAACATAACACCTTTTTATTAAAAAAAAACTACATTTTACAAAACAAAATAATGAAGTAAAATGATCAATATTATTTCACATCTTTTCTAACTTTCTTAATGACTGGTTTAATAGAAGACAGCTGAATTTTCATATTTGCTTCTGCATTCCATCTAGGTGACTTCATATATCATGTAGCAACTGGAAAACTCCACTGTACGCTTGTGAGTGAGTGACAGTGAAAATGGCAAATGATATCTTAGTATTATAATGAAAATAGCTTTGCCCTCATGGACCTCTTGGAAGGGTCTTGGGTATCCCCAGGGGTAACTGGACAGATCGCCTTTTGAGATCCATTCTTATAGGCCTTTCTGAAGATTTGGTGTCGTGTCTTTGATTCTAAAAGTTACATAGTGCTGTGGTGGTGTTTAGTGATTGACATCACATATTCACCTGGAAATTGGGGCATTTCTGCAGGCACCGAATTTTAGTTTTAGTGTTTATTTGTATCTTTTGAGTTTTCATTCGTGCTTATTTTTATTGACTGTAGGAAGGAGGATGCGTGGCTCATCAATTTTTAGCCAGTATTCTTTTAGAGAAATGTACTAAAAAATGAAAGCAAATATGCTACCTGATAGGCATTTTGCTAAGCGCTTTCTCTCGCTTAGTTTTCCCTTTGCCTGTATGTTTTAACATAACAAAGGGATTTGGGTCAAAAGAATCAAATGTTAGTGGAGATTTAAAGGTGCTTGTGGGTCCTTTAACTGTTCTGATGTTTGAGCTAGTTTCAACCTGTGGATCCCATCAACTCTTTTGTATCTTGGGAAGAAGGGGATTCCATTATCCTTAGATCAGAGGCAAATTCTCAGAAAAATTTCTGGAAGACTTCAGATAGAGAAAAATCTCCTTCAGCTCCAGGCTTCTGTGGGGTAAAATCTGTTAGAAGCCCACTTCTCACAACTGAAACCCTACGCTGAGGGCCCTCTGGAATTCTGTGATTGAAGAGTCTTTCATGGATCAGTGCAATGGTCTCCTCAGGCACTGGGCTCATTCAGTGAACTGATAGTCTTAAAAAAATAGAGTTAGGTGATTTTGTAATAGCAAAACATTGGCACCAACATATCTGTTCCTTAAGAGAGGAATGGTATGGAAAGCCATACAGTGGAATACAATGGACCCAAAACAAGGAGTGTGCTGTTACATACCCATGGAGAAAGAGTTCCACAAAAAATAGTGATGAATTATAAAAGAAGGTGCTAAACAGGGTATATAACATGCCACCCTTTTTGTAAAAAAAAGAGAAAAGAAAAGGAGGGGGTAGAATCGATATATCTGTGGGCAATGTGTGGGCGGCAAGCTTCTCTTTAGTTGCCATGTGAATTCAAAATTCAAAAATTAAATATGTTTAGAAATAATATAACATAAAGTAAAATCCAGATGGAAGGCAGTCCAAATCCTTTTCACTAAAACCACTTCATTTTTCTAGACAGGGAATGTAAACCGAGGCAGCCTTGTGAGTAAGGTTAATGACATTTCAGTTTTAACAAACGTCAGCCTTAATGAGGGCAAAGCTATGATAAATGCAAAAAGGCACATACTGAAGCCACCACTCTTTGGCTCGGTAAAGCAAACCTTTATTGATCCACATTGGGTCTCTTTGGCTTGGCTCTTAGCAGGAGTCCAGGAGGGGAACACAGAATTCAAGTGTTTAGAAGTGTTGGGTTGAGGGTGGAATTTTAATAGTTTTCTTTGGAAGGGTTTCCTGTGCTATGAACATTCTTGAGTACTTGAGTATTGGAGATCCATTAGATTGCACTTCAAGACTGGAAAGCATGGGTAGGTCCTTGGTTTACTCTTGGATAGCATGACTGGCTGGGTGTCTCTGGGGAAGCGCTCAATTACCAAAGAGTGAAGAAGGTGGTGGCTTTTAAAATTCAGATGGGGGTAGGTGTGGGTTTGGAACTGTCTCAAACACAGCAGGAAAAAAAAGAGTTAGGGACGGATGAAAAGTATCCTTTGCAAAACGTTAAAAAAAGAACACACGATTCTCATGGTGAACTCATGTCAAAGTTTTAGTTTAATTCATTAATGAGGAGACAAAGGTTTGGAAAATTCCTTCATGCTCTTCCCTTTTCTCAAATATCTCTGCTCTGCATGGGTCGCTGGCTAGTACCTGCAAACAGTTGCTTTAGGGTGTGTCCAAGGGTACCTACTCTGAGCCACCCTGGCCCCTTGCTTGGTTTAAATGCTCTTTTCCCACCATCTTGAATTTCTTAATTTTTGGACAAGGGTCCGTACACTTTCAATTAGCAACGCCCCCCCCCTCCACCCCCATCCCCACCCCACTCCAGGCAATGACACAACTGTCCTGCACTTACCTCATCATGTCTGGAACCAGAGTTCTGTTATGGGTGGTTTTTTAAAAATTAAACTTACCAGATTAAATGCATTTTTAAATAGAAGTCTACTATTCTTGAATTTTATTTCATTTTTAAAACACTTTGTAGATTGGTTTTCTATAAGGGCAATCTGTCTGCCCAGGAGTGAGTTTGTAAAATAGCCCCTGATAATTGGCTCATAATCTTTCCTGGAATGAGATGTTTGTTGTTAGAATAGCCTCCATCTAAAGTCAATGAAACTCGGCACCGTGGAGTCATTTTATTATAAATGTTGGGTGTTTTAAACAGCTCTAGTCATTATAAGTGGATGTTGTGTTTAGACTCAAATTGAAGTAGAACTTGTAGTGTGATCTATGTAGCTACCAGGGAAAATATCCATCTATTTTTCTTGGAATGTGTGAAGAGTGTTAATTTCAAAGTACATATTGAGCAAGGATTTACTTTTTCACCTGAAAGTGGTTTATAGTTTTGGAAATGTGAGGCTGTGTTTGCTGAAGGATTACCTCTCAGGTTAACAGAGAATATATTAAAAACAAGTGCTGCTATTTAAGCAGGAACCTACAATGGCACCAGGGAACATCCCCATTATTTCATAAGAGTGTTGGGACCAAGTGTGCCAACAGTTTTGGTTTTAACTTAATCATTCCAGAAAGACTTAAACATTCTCTTGGGTTTTTTCTTAACTTAAAAAAAAAATAAACTTTTCTAGGGCAGTTAGGTTTACAGAAAAATTGCACACAAAGTACAGTATATCCCCCATATGGTTTCCCCTCTAATTGATCTCTTGCATTGGATGGGGATGTTTGTTACAATGGATGAACTGATATTGACACATTATTAGTAACTAAAGTCCACAGTTTACACTAGGCTTTGGTCTTTGTGCATGCCGTTTTATGGGTTTTGACAAAGCTATAAGGTCACCTATCTGCCGTTATGGTATACAGAATGAAATTTTTTTGTTGTTTATCTCTTTCTTTTTTTATTCTCCTATTTTCACTTTCCTTTGTAGATGAATAACTTCCTTTCATTTATGTCAGAAATCACAGTCCAGTCCACTGTTGCCTAAATTATGTAGGCAGTTATTTTTAGCAGACTGCTGTGTATATTCTGGGGTCAGAATTTGGTGGATGACATGGACATATTTAGCTTGTTAATTTTAACATATAGAACAGTGTCATATGAATCCTGTATAATTTAGGAGGTGGGTTTTCTAATTATATATATATATATATATATTTAAATACACATATAAAAATTTTATGTATGTATTTTAAAGCCAATTATGAAAGAGAAAAATGAGAAGTGAATATGAAGGACTGTTTTCAAATGTGACACCCGGATTGAGTGTGAACAGTGCTGGGCCTGGGGAATGTTCAGTTAAGAAGGGAACTTAATGCTCATAGAATACATTGATCTGGATATCTAGAAGAGGAAGGGGCAGTTAAATAGACACCAAGAAGGCCTTTGCTGTGTCTGGTCCTATCACCTGGTGGGGTGGGGATGTCACGAGCAGGTACCAGGGCCATACACGACGCTGCATAGTCCACTTGCTCATTTTGTCTAGCACGGCCCATTTCGTGGCTGGATTTTAGCACAAACTTACCAGGATGAGTACCACCCACCATGCCCTTTGGTCTCTTTAACCCTGTGAGAGATGGAATGTCAAATGAGACAAGCCAGGAATTAATCACAAGCTTTGCTCTAATGAGACCCAGACCTCCTGCCAAAGTCTGGCTTGTCAACAGCCGTGGTTGCTGCAGGAGGCAAACTTTGAGCCCGTTTGGTGATTCGTATTTGGAAAGCGTTGCCCCTTTGCAGCCTGGCATCTACTCTGAAAACAAGTCACTTCTCTGTCATCTTTTATGTTATCCTTGGCTAAATCCTCGAAAGATTCCGGACCAAAGCTGATGTATTTCCATCCCCACTCTCCAACACAGAGCCTGGGTGTTTGCTCCTCCTCTCTTTCTTTCAACAAAGGACAGACTTTTGCATTGCTACTGTGATTATCACCAGTTTCCATCCAGTTTTAGGAATACATGCTATTTACTTCTTTCTGTTAAAATTCGAATGCTACTTTGCTTGAGATGCTACATTTTTCTAGGTTGGAATATAGGCATTGGAATAATATCTTTAAAAATATTGCCTGATTTATTTTTTATTCCTGGTAATTTTTGTGGATACCAAGAGTTTACGTCTTCTTTCAAAGTGTAGCAGATGCAGCAGAGAACAAAGAAGACACTGCTAGGTTTCTGTTTTAAATATTGACCTTTTTTATGCTTTCTAAATGTCTTTTTTTTTTTTTTAAACACAGGTAGGCGCTGGGAAACGAACCTGGGTCACCGGCATGGCAGGTGAAAATTCTGCCACTGAGCCATCATCGCACCGCCCTTTTTAAATATCTTTCAATTCAATTTTCGTTAACCAAAAATTGAAACCTTTACAAAAGTGTCAATGATCTAAAAAATGGTTAAGCTTCCTTTTCCTATGACCTGTTTTTGAGTGTTTTGCACAAACAGTGGTCTCAACAGTTAGACTTTCTCCCAGTGGATAATAAACTGAAAAATATATCAATAAACTGGAGAGAAAGGAGGTTCTTTCTTCCAGGAGGATGCTGGCTGAGAAATGTAGGCAAGTGTTGGGGCTGCAAAAATAAGCATTTTTCAATTGGGTGAAATATAGGTTCAAGCAAGAACATCAATGGATGCTAAATTTAGTGTGTGGGAGAGAGTTGGGAGAGGGTTGACAAAGAATGGGGTGTTTACATGGGTCTTAAATGATCTCCCTATAGGTTATTTATTATTTGCAAGGGGAGAGTAGCAGCGATATGGTGGAGAACCTGGAGTGTCTTTCCTGGATGATCAAAATTCATGCCACCAATGAGAAGCAGGTGAGCATACGAGCTCCAGACAGGATGCCCTAATGAGGCAGCATAGGCCTCAGGCCCATCTAGCTGGGGATGAGTCTAACTGTGAGGAAACCTCCCCTATAACCAGTGGAGCATCCTATAACGTAATGGGTCTGTGTTCTACAAAATGTCACAAAAGGCAAGGGAAGTTGAGAGTTATGGTAACTAAATGCAAAACGTGATCCTGAACCCTGGACCAGATCCTGGACTAAAGGGGAAGCATGCTACAAAGGACATCACTGGAATAACTGAAGAAAATGGGAAGTGGGCTATATATCAGTTAAAAGTATCCAATGTATGTTACATTTTCTGAGTTTGAAAGCTGTACTGTGGATCTGTAAGGGAATATCTAAGCTGTTAGGAAATTCCTTCTCAAATATTAAAGTCTAAAGAGCCACGATGTATCTAACCTGCCCTCAAATAGTTCAGAGAAAGTAAATAATATGCATATATACACAAAACTGTATGTTTTGGAATATGTATTTGTATATATTAAAAAAAAGTGTTAAAATTTAACACAATTAATGTTAAAACTTAAAAATTGGTCATCCAGGTAAAGATTTTTGAAAGATCTCCATATTACTTCTACCACTGTTCAGTGAGTTTGAAATTATTTCAAACTTCCAACTTAAAAAAATTACCCACAAGAACATCAGCCACAGGAAAACAAGACTTTCATTTACAAAGCCAGGCTCTTGAGAGAAAGGCTTCCATTTACTATCTAGAACCAGCCGGTAGGATCGGGGCCACAGAGACTTTTCTAGAAGAGTGTGAGACCCTGGGCAGCTCGGCTGCTATGGCCCACCCAAGGCTGTTCCTCTTGAGAAGAGGAAGCATGTTCACATCTTTCAGAGGAAACTTGGGACGTTAGGGTGGGGCATGGGGTGGCAATCAAAGCTGAATTTTAAGGATATTCCAAAAAGAGAAGTGTGCTAAGCACTGGTGCAGGCCTCCTGTGCAGAACTGACTGAATTCCCTATAAAGCAGCAAGGATGCAGGAAATGACATAGGCACCACCTGGGGAGCTGGAGAGGAACCCAGGATAATGATAAGTGCCTCCATGGGTGCCCTGGTCATGCCCCTTTCCTGGGTTGACACCCTGGGGGTGGAAAGGACACTCCTCCCTAGACAGGACTGCAAAGCCAAGGACAGAAGGGACTTGCCCTTGGCCACCCTCCTTGGGCAAGGAGGAACCATTCTCCAGAGGCCCTGGAGAGGGAACACAGCCTGGGAGAGGGCATAGGGGGCCCGAGGCAGCCTGACTTGTTGTGTGAATGAAGGTGTTTCCATTTGCTAAAGCTGCTGGAATGCAATATACCAGAAATAGATTGATTTTTATAAATGGGATTCATTAAGTTACAAGTTACAATTCTAAGGCCCTGGAAATATTCAAATTAAGGCACCAAAAAGAGAATACCTTCACTCAAGAAAGACTGATTAAATCTGGGCACATGTTGTGCTGGTTGGGTTCAGGTGTCAACTTGGACAGGTGATTGTACCCAGTTGTCTGGTCAGGCAAGCACTGAACTGTTACTGCAAGGATATTTCATGGCTGGTTGATAAACCAAAAGGCTGGTTTATTAAATCATCAGTCAGTCGATTGCCTCTGTGACTAATTACACGTATGATCAACTAAGGGTGTGTCTTCCACAAATAAGAGAATTCAGTTGGATTTGACCCAATCATTTGAAGACTTTTAAGGGTGAAGAGAGAATATTCACTGCTTTTTCAGCCAGCCAGCCTCTCTGTGGAGTTTGTTGAAACCCTTCACTGGAGCTGCCAGCTTCACAGCCTGCCCTACAGATTTTGGACTCTTGCGTCCCCACGGTTGCATGAGACACTTTTATAAATCTCATCCTTACAGATATCTCCTGTTGGTTCTGTCTCTAGAGAACCCTAACACACATGGGAAGGCACATGGTGGCATCGGCTGTCCTCTCTGGTTTCAAACGGCTCTCTCATCTCCAAGCATCTGTGTCTGAGTTTTCTCTGAAATGTTCCCCTCTTAAAGGACTCCAGTAAGCTTAATTAAGACTCACCTTGAATATGTGGGTCCATGGAAACAACCTAATGAAAACTCCCCCCTAGACAACAGGTCTGCCCCCATGTGGCTGTATTAGGAAGAACACGGCTTTTCTGGGGGTGCATAACAGTTTCAAACCAGCACAGATTAGCCATTACTGTTGCCAGTTTTTGGGGTCACTGTTGGTTCTCCTTGGTTTGCTAGGGAGCTTGTCCTTCCTAGCATGTTTACCCCATACTTCCTAAGAAGTTTCCATTTTCTCTAATAATCTGGAGGCCAGTGAGGCCCTTTCATTTCCCGTTCTGTGGTTGACAATGGTCACTCGGCCCCCAAATGCCTTTTCTGTTATTCTCCATGTTGGTCTTGGAGGGATGCAGCCCCTCCCCCATCTCAGGAGTGGATAGGGAGGGGGCCCCTTCCCATGAACGGGGGACTTTGATTGGAAAAGAGTGGGATCCTGAGATGTGGGATGGGGATATATGGCTTGATAATGATGGTGATGAGGAGACGGAATCCCTGGAATCTGCCGAGTTTTTACAAGATAGTCCTGTGATGGACTGCCCTGAAAGAAAGAGCTTCCTGACCTCCAGCCTGCCTTAAGGAAACAGCTTCCCAGCTTCCATTCTGCCCAGAGGGGTCTGCTATCCAACCTCCACCCCTTCAGTGCTTGCTAAACTTGTAACCACCTCCCCTGGGGAGACAGCTCTCACTCCTCTGTCTGGATCAACTAATCTTGTTTCACCAGATGAAATTGCAACAGAATGCCCTGAAGTAATTAGCTTGAAAGACACTTCTTTCTATTTCTTTTCATGTCCCACCCCACCACGCCTCTTTTCTTCAAGATGTATAACTAGATCAAAGTCCCAACAGGCCTCGAAAGGTGAGGTACAAAGTATGACCCGTAAGGAGGTACGCTATACTCCAAAAGAACTGCATGAGTTTTCCAATCTATATGGACAGAAATCGGGGGAATATGTGTGGGAATGGATATTAAATGTGTGGAATAATGTCGGATGGAATATAAAATTGGATCAAGCTGAATTTATTGAATTTACACTAAGCAGAGATTCTGCATTCAGTGTTGTAGCTCTAGAGGTTAGAAAGGATTCTGACAGTTTGCTTAAATGGGTGGCTGAAATATGGATCAAAAGGTGGCTGACATCATCTAAGGTTGAAATGCCAGAACTGTCCTGGTATAATGTAAATGAAGAGATCCAGAGGCTTAGAGAGATCGGGATGTTAGCATGGATGTATCATGGAAGACCTACTCACACACCCCAGGAATATCTAGAGGACACATCTTTCACCAGAACCTTGAGAAACAAATTTGTGAGACTAGCTCCATCATTCCTGAAGGGCTCTGTAGTTGACCTTCTCTGCAGGTCAGATATTACTTCGGGAACTTCTCTCACTGAGCTGGAATCCTTAAAAACAATGGGGATGATTGGATCCTGAGTTGGCAGAAACCATGTGGCACCAGTTAATCACCATAGACAAGTTTGGCATGGCCACCATGATGGACAGCAGACTCAAGGCAGCAGTCAAAATAATCTGACTTGCGGATGGGCAGCCTACTAAATTCTCGTTTCAGCTGGTATAAGCAGAAGAATTCTAGGTCAAGTGAGCAGAAATCTACTTTGAAGTACAAAAACAGAGAGTCAGGGCTCCTTAATCAATTTCCACAACTGAGGCAGTTTACAGAACCAAAGTTCCTTGAATGAAGGGAGGGCCAGGTACCCTTGGCTAAGGACCCTTTGGCTAAGGACCCTTTTACACTGCCCAAAATTTACAGTTAACCTTCCTCCCAGCCTTCCTCAAAGAGACCTCTGGCCTTTTACCAGGGTTACTGTGCATTGGGGAAAAGGAAATGATCAGATATTTCGGGGATTTCTAGACACTGGTTCAGAAGTGACATTAATTCCAGAAGATCCAAAACTTCACTCAGGTCAGCCATTCAGTGTAGGGGCTTATGGAAGTCAGGTGTTTAATGGAGTTTTAGCTAAGGTCCATCTCACAGTGGATCCAGTGTGTCCTGGACTCATTCTGTGGTCATTTCCCCAGTTCCAGAATGCATAATTGGAATTGACATACTCAGCAACTGGTAGAATCCCCACTTTGGTTCTCTAACTAGTGGTGTGAGGGCTATTATGGTAGAAAAGGCCAAGTAGAAGCCAACAGACCTCCCCCTACCTAGCAAAATAGTGACTCAGAAGCAATACCGTATTCCTGGAGGGATTGCAGAGATAAGTGCCACTCTCAAGGACTTCAAGGATGCAGGAGTAATGATTCCCTCCACATCCCCATTCAACTCTCCTATATGGCCTGTGCAGAAAACAGATGGGTCTTGGAGGATGACAGTGGATTATCATAAACTTAACCAGGTGGTGACTCCAATTGCAGCTGCTGCTCCAGATGTGGTATCATTGCTTGAGCAAACCAACACATTGCCTGGTACCTGGTAAGCAGCTATTGATCTGGCGAATGTTTTTTCTCAATAGCTGTCAGAAAGGACCACCAGAAACAGATTGCATTTGGCTGGCAAGGCTAGCAGTATACCTTCATTGTCCTGAGTCAAGGGTATATCAACTTTCCAGCCCTATGTCATGCTCTTGTCTACATGATCGTTTCTTCTTCCCACACTGGTCTATTATATTGACGATATCATGTTTATTGGACCTAGTGAGCAAGAAGTAGCAACTCCTGTAGACTTACTGGTAAGGCATTTGCATGTCAGGGGATGGGAGAGAAATCTAACAAAAATACAGGGCCTTCCATCTCAGTGAAATTTCTAGGTATCCAGTGGTGTGGGGCATGTCAAGATATCTTTTCTAAGATGAAGGATAAGTTGTTGCATCTGACCCTCCTATGACCAAAAGAGAGGCACAATGCCTAGTTGGCTTCTTTGGAGTTTGGAGACAATATATTCCACATTTGGGTGTGCTACCCTAGCCCATTTACCGAGTGACCAGAAAAGCTGCTAGTTTTGTGTGGGGACTGGAATAAGAGCAGGTTCTATGGCAAGTCTAGGTTGCTGTGTAAGCTTCTCTGCCACTTGGGCCATATGATCCAGCAGAGCCAATGGTTCTGGAAGGGTCAGTGGCAAATAGGTATGCTGTCTGGAGCCTTTGGTAGACCTCTATAGAAGTATTACAACACAGACCCTTAGGATTTTGGAGCAAAGCCTTACAATCTACTGCAGATAACTACTCTTCTTGTAAGAAACAGCTTTTAGCCTGCTACTGGGCCTTAGTAGAGACTGAATTCATAACCATGGTCCACCAAATTACCATGAGACCTGAGTTGCCTATCATGAGTTGCCTATCATGAGCTGATGTGTTGCCTATCAGAGTGTTGTCTGATCCACCAAGCCATAAAGTTGGGTGTGTACAGCAGCACTCTATCATAGAATGGAAATGGTATGGATACAAGTCATCCTCTTTCCTCAGCCACTCCTGCCATTGCCGAGTGGGCTCATGAGCAAAGTGTGCATGGTGGTAGGGATGGAGGTTATGCATGGGCTCAGCAACATGGACTTCCACTCACCAAGACCAACCTGACTGCGGCCACTGCTGATTGTCCAATGTGCCGGCAGCAGAGACCCACACTCAGTCCCCAATATAGCATCATTCTCCAAGGTGATCAGCCTGCTACCTGGTAGCAGGTTGATTATATTGGACTACTTCCATCATGGAAGGGGCAGCAATTTGTTGTAACTGGAATAGACACATAGTTCCGACATGGGTTTTCCTTCCCTGAATGTACTGCCTCTGCAAAAACTACCATCCGTGGACTTATGGAATGCCTTATCCACCATCATGTTATTCCACACAGCATTGCTTCTGACCAAAGAACCCCCTTCACAGCAAATGAAGTGTGGGAATGTGCACATGCTCATGGAATTCTCTGAATTCTCAATCCCATCATCCTGAAGCAGCTGGATTGATAGAAAGGGGGAATGGCCTTTTGAAGACCCAGTTATGGTGCCAACGAGGTGGCATTACCTTGCAGGCCTGGGGCAGTGTTCTCCAGGAGGCTATGTATGATCTGAATCAAACAGCACTGTATGATGCTGTTTTCCCCACAGCCAAGATTCACGGGTCCAGGAATCAAGTGGAAACAGGAGATACTTCAATCAATTGAAGGCTTTTAAGGGATAAGAGTGACTGTTTCACTGCTTCTTCAGCCAGTGAGCCTCTCCTGTGGAGTTTGTCAAGAGTCTTCATAGGGAGCTTCACAGTCTGCCCTTTGGATTTTGGTCTCTTCCAATCTCATGGTTGCATGAGACATCTTTATAAATCTCATATTTACAGATATCTCTTGTTGGTTCTGTTTCCCTAGAGAACTCTAATAAAATGAGTCAGGGTGTGGACACATTTATGAAGTCTCTTTGAAGATCCTATTTAGGTGTGGCCAAACTAAATCAGGGTGGGCCTTAATCCATGTTACTCAAGGCTTTATAAAGGGAGGAAATTCAGATACTGTTAGGAGAGTCAGAGAAAGCCAGAGCAGAACCAGGACATTGTTGTGACAGAGTTCTGTCAGCAGAGAATACTACTAACTCCGGGAGAAAGCACCGCCTTGTCTACACCTTAGTTTTGAATTTCTAGCCTCCAAACTGTGATACAATAAATGCTGATTGTTTAAGCCAACCCAGTGTGTGGTATTTGTCATAGCAACTCTGGAAAAGCTAGAGAGTATCTTAGCCAAAGGTGGTCAGAGAAGATGTCTTATATAAGACCAAATGGAGAGAGGGAATATTTACTGGTTTGAAACTGTTGTGTACCCCAGAAAAGTCATGTTCTTTTTCTTGAGTTGATCTTGTGGAGGTGACCATGGTTCTTTTAATCCTGATTCAATTTTGTGGGGTGAAAACTCTGATAGGATTGTTTCCATATGATGTGACCCACCCAGTTGTGCGTTGGACATTTTGATAGATTGTTTCCATGGAGATATGACACACCAAATTGTGAGTGTGAACTTTTCAGTAGATGGTCATGTGACTTCACCCATTCAAGATGGATCTTGATTAATTTACTAGAGTTCTTTAAAAGGGGAAACATTTTGGAGAATCCTCAGATGCAGACACTTGGAGAACAGTTGCTTCAGAGCAGACAGAGATATGGATGTTTGGAGATTCTTGGAATGGCAACAGGGAGAGAAGATGCTTAGAAACAGACATTAAGAGATACTGAGCCCCAGAGACATCACCATGTGTCTTCCTAGAGACGCTAAGCAAGTCAGAACCCAGAGTTGTGTCCTGGTGGAGCTAAGTGAAAGTCCACAGACATTAAGAAGCTGGAAGCAATGGAACTAGGCATCAGAAGCTGGAAGCAATGGAACTAGGAACAAGGACTAGCAGATGCCAGCCACATGCCTTCCCAGATCAGCCTTTCTTGAGTCAAGGTATCTTTCTTTGATTGCCTTAGTTTGGACATTTTTATGGTCTTAGAACTGTAAACTTGTAATTTAATAAATTCCCTTTTAAAAAGCCATTCTATTTCTAGTATATTGCATTCTGGCAACATTTAACAAACTACTATAGGGAGTAAGCCATGAAAATACCCGGGGAAATCATACCAGTAAGGGGAAGTGCAGGCACCTGGGTCCTGAGACAGGAGCATACCTGGACAGTTACAGGTCCAACAAGGGAGCCTGCATGCTGGAGAGCCACAGTCCACATGGGCCATGGCTGGGCTTTGTCTTTCACTCAGGGCGAGATGGGGAAGGCTCTGGAATAATGAGTCTTAAGATAAGGGATGTCATGATCTGAATTTTTTTTTGGAGATAAAATTCACATTAAATTCACCCTTTTAGCCATTTTAGAATGTATGACTCAGTGGTTCTTGGTATAGTCACATGTTGCACAATCATCTCTTTTCCTAATTCCAGAACATTTCATCACCAGTACCCATTAAGCAGACACTCCCATTTCTTCCCTTCCCCCAGCATCTGACACCCATCAGTATGTTTTCTGTCTCTATGGATTTGCCTATTCTGGAAATTTCGTATAAATGGAATCAGATACTATGTGGCCTTTTTTTTTCATGGGCAGGCACAGGGAATCGAACTGGGGTCTCCGCATGGCAGGTGAGAATTCTGCCACTGAGCCACTGTCGCACTGCCCTATGGGCCTTTTGTGTCTGGCTTCTTTCACTTAGCATCATGTCCTCAAGGTTCCTCTGGATTAAGCCTGCATTATAATTCATTCCTCTTAATGGCTGCATGATATTCCATTGTATGGGCAGACCACATTTCATTTATCCATTCTTCAGATGATGGACATTTGAATTGTTTCCACCTGACTGACTTTTCAAAAGCCTCTTTCTGGGCACAGTGTGGAGGTGAGCGAGGGTGTATTGGGGAGAGCAGGTGGGAGACGTTTGCAGTCATCCAAGCAATGCAGGTGAGGGGTGTATTGAAGGAGAAGGACGGGGTCAGGGGCGGGGAGGGAGGAGAGGCAGCCAGAGAGGCGGTGGGGCCAAATTGAACAGAGCCAACATTTTCTATCAGTTGTTCCTCCCAGGAGACCCAGAACTAAGAAGAGCTGCCCTGCCTCGGTGACCTTTGCATCCTTGCTTTAGGACCTCTGAAACGAGCACCTGGCAATGAGCCACATCACTGCACCAGTAGATGCCCTTTGTTCCCATCCTCCCTGACCTGAGCTCGCTTGCTTTCTGTGTTCTCTTTCCTTGGAACAAAGATTGACTGTCAGTGGAGTTCAAAACCTGGAGAGGAGTATAATAGTGAGTTTTGTCCATGGGATTGAGAATAAGTTAGGACAATGGGTCCCAGCTGAGAAACGATCTAGAAATCACCACCTGCTGCCAAATGAAGTCCACAGGGCTTTCACCCTGCCCTTTGCTTCTATGAGGATTCTTTTTTGTACCCTGCTGGGAAAACATGTGCATAGAAAAATTTTAAAAATTAAGTGACATCCGGTATGCCAAGTCCCAGCCAACAGTATTCCCGAAAACCCTAAAGAATACCCTGGGCTCTATCTAAGACTCTATAAAAGCTTTACTTAAATTTATTTTTTGTGAAACTTAAAGCCTGCAGCCTATTCCTATGCCAGATGAACCCTGAAACCCAAAGATACCAGTCTCTCCAAGAACGTTAACCAGTTGCATCCCTCTACCCTATAATATCGACACCCCTTTTCAGCACAAAGAAGTTAGAATGGTTGTTGCCCAAATATCCGTGAAGATTGAGAGAATGATCAAATGAGAGGGAGAAGGTGTAACTGAGAAGTTAGGATTTAACAAATGATTATGACCATTGACTCATTATATTGTTTTTTTTTTTTTATCTTTTTAGTTTCTGGTGTATTTGAACAGCCGGAGGGAAATACCTGAAATTGTTGAACTGTAACCCAGGAGCCTTGATCTTTGATAATGATTGTATAACTATATAGCTTTTATCTTGTGGCCGTGTGATCGTAAAAACCTTGTGACTAACACTCCCTTTATCCATTATGTGGGTAGATGAGTAAAAAAATAAAGACATGCATGGGAAAAAAAATGTGCCATCCAATTCGTTATTTTAAACCAGAGGGACAAGAAAAGCCTCTTTCAATAGAAAGAAATGGATTAGAATTTGAGGGCCCTGAAAGTCCTTCACATCGATGTCTCACCAGCACTGTTTCATGGTTCATGGCTTCATAATGCAGTGAAAATGAAAACATTCTATTTTGCAGGTGAAATGCCTATAAGTTCATGGCCCCGTAGTAAGGCTTGGCAATCACTGACCTCAAGGTCCTTTCCTTTTTTTCCCTTTCCTTCCTTCCTTCCTTCCTTCCTTCCTTCCTTCCTTCCTTCCTTCCTTCCTTCCTTCCTTCCTTCCTTCCTTCCTTCCTTCCTTCCTTCCTTCCTTCCTTCCTTCCCTCCTTCCCTCCTTCCTTCCTTCCTTCCCTCCTTCCCTCCCTCCCTCCCTCCTTTCTTCCCTTCACATTTAAAAATATTTGTCCTTATTTCAAATGGAATACAAATGTATACAAAGTTCTGCTATTGTGAAATGAACCGGTAAAAAGCTCAAATCTTTTCTGATCCAGACACCAAAGGGCCACTGCTTTTCTCCCTATGTAAACCAACATTCTTATCATAAACTGGGTTTTTATTGGGCCCTTTTGAGTCTGAACTGGTTTGGCTCCATCTGGCTTGCAGCTCAGGGCTTGCTAACGGGAAAGGGTGCAGGGACTTTCTGCAGCGGAAGCCACAGGCTTAGGGCTGGCAGCACAACCCAGCAGCACACAGATCATCTTGAGCTGCTCAGATCGACCCTTCCCACTGCCTTGACCCCGGGACTGATGGGAGCCAATGGGCAAAGGATAAAACAGCAACACAGGGCCCGGCCAGGCCCCTAAGATGGGTCATGGGTCTCCTATCTGCTAAGCACGATGCCTTCTTGGGAAAACCAGCCTGGTGGTGACCCCATTAGTGCCTCCCAGTCACATCCCAATGCCCAGCTCTGTCCTGGTTCTCATCGATAACTCAGAGATTTCCTGTCACCGTGTGGATGGGCGGGAACCAGGCTGGCCTAGCAGACCAGATCCTTTTGCTGTTCCTGTCTTGCCAGTTTTCTCCAGATTCCCTCCATTCACCTTCCCTGTCCTTGTGTCTGCGTTACCCCCTACCCCCAGACATTTTTTCTATAATGAAAACAGAGAGCCATCAAATTGGCTAATGTGCGGATCCTGGGTCAGAACTGCAGACTCTTTAGCCCTAAGGAGAAAGCTCTGGCGAGCTACCTGGAAGCCTTCCTGGAAAACCTGCAGAGTTGCAATAGAAGGGCTGGATAACGATGTGAAAAAGGGACCAGTGCAGAGCTGTTGGCCCTGGGACAGGCGCCCCGGTGAGGAGGCAGGGAGTCCCTTGGTCCTTCTCAGTTCCCGACCCAATGAAAGTCTCTGCTTGTGTTTTCTCTGCCAAGTGACTTCTCTACCCAAGGAGGGGGCTGCAGCTCTTGCTGACCTCCTGTGTGCAGCTCACCTTTTCTCCACCTCCCTGGCCTGGCCGTAAAAACTGCCAAAGGCTCAGGGGAGAGCCCTCTTTGTAGGGTTCCTGAGATGGAGACCTTATTTCTCAGCACCAACCTTTGCTCTTGGTCATGACAGAAGCAGTGATAGCATACGCCTCGCTAGACTCAGCTCTGCAGGCGCTGCTCTGTCTCAAATTGAAGGCTGTACATTTCTTCTAAGGAAAGAGCACTGGCCTTGGCATCACAGAGTCAGTTGCCACCCTGTGTCCTCTTGTCCTAATGGGGTACATCGCTTTACCACCCTGCACCCCATTCTTGTTTGTAAAGCAGGGGCCATACAGCCCTGGGGTAGGGAGTGTGTGTATGACCATGAGGGCTGAGTGAGGTAAGTTCTAGACTTAGTCCCCATTTGGCTCATGTGAAGTACTCAGGAATCGGTGACAATTACTTTGCATGTTTTAGTTTGTAAGCTGCCGGAATGCAGTATACCAGAAATGGAACAACTTTTAAAAAAGGAATTCATTAAGTTGCAAGTTTACAGTTCTAAGGCCATGAAAATGTCCAAATTAAGGCATCCAGAGAAAGATACCTTAACTCCAAAGAAAGGGCCCATGTAGTTCAGGGTTTCTCTCTCAGCTGGGAGGGAATGTGGCAACATCTGCAAACCTTCTCTCCTCAGTTCACGAGGCTTCCCCTGGGGGCGTTTTCCTTCTGCATTTCCAAAGGTCTGTGGCTATGTGCACTCTGTTGGCTCTAAAGCTTTTTCCAAAATGTCTTCCTCTTGAAGGGCTCCAGTGAGCAAACCCACCTTGAATGGGTAGAGACACACCTCCATGGAAACCAGCTAATAAAAAGTTACCACCCACAACTGGGTGGGTCACATCTCCCTGTAAACAATCAGAAGGATCCCACCCAGCAATATTAAATGAGGATTACAGAGCACGGCTTTTCTGGGGTACACAACAGTTTCAAACTGGCCCATGTGTTCACAGTGGGTGTGTACTTTAACACTCCCTTTTGCCACATCTTCCAACTAGGTGGGTCTCCCACTCCCTTGCCTCCTCCTCCCCTGTGAATCCTTTTTTGACTACTCCAAACCACAGCGATTTCTGTTTCCTCTGTTGTCATTTCAGTCCATTCTGTAGTATGCTAATGAGCTCAGGGTACCTGCCACTTGGACTTGTCAGTGTTTCCTGGGCATTGACAGGGTGTCACCTAACCAGGTTATCGTTCGGTGGCTGTAGAAGATGCTGGGTGAAAATGCAGTCTCTGGAACCAGGCTGCTGGAGTTCCAACCCTGTCACCATTTATTAGTGAGACTTGGTTTGCTTGTCTGTAAAATGGGGCCCAGCACAGTTCCTGCCTCATAGAGTTGTGAAAAAGGATGAAATGAGATCTTATGGCCAGACCACTTAGCACTGCGCCTGAGCTTCTAAGTGCTGTGCATTAGCTCTTATGATCACTCCCACCCATATAACTTTTGGTAAATTGTTTAAGCTTTTGAAACCTCATTTTTTTCATCTGCTAAATAGTAAGTAACAGACGTGTCTTCTTGCACTGTGGGGATGAAACGAGGTGCTGTGTGTGCCGTGCTTGGGGTGTAGTAAGCACTCACTTCTGATAGCAGTTATTGCTGTCTCCAGGGTGGGAGCTTACATTTGGTCACATGGCGACATCCTCTCCTTCCAGTCTTCTGTGACTTCCACGTTCTCTTTATAAGGCCTCCAGTAATTGAAATTAAAGCTTACCCTTATTCAACTTGGCCCCACCTTAACTGAAAAGAATGATGAACCTTTAGATTATTTACATAGGTGTGCATGATCTATCTATCTATCTATCTAACCACAATTCACTATTTTTTGTGGTTAGGGCTGCTCTCATCTTGCTGTTCAATCTCTGGCCTTTCTCTTTTTTAAATTGTGGTATCATCTGTATAACACAAATTGCCCATTTTACCCAATTTTAAGTAATTTCACATGCAGTGTTGAGTTATCATCACCACTGCCCATTAACACAGCTTTTTCAAAGAGAAACCCTCTCCCTGTTAAGCACTAACTCCCCATATCACCCTCCTCCAGCCTCTGGTGACTTCTGATCTGCTTTCTGTCTCCATGGATTTGCTGATCCTGGACATTTCATGTACATGGAATCACACATTACTTATCACTAGTTTATCTTTTTCAGGTCCAGCTGTGATGTTACATGTATCAGAACTTCCTTTTGATGGTTGAATCATAGTCCCTTATATGGATGTATCACATTTTGCTAATCCACTCACCTGTTGATGGACACTCAGGTTGTTCCCACCTTTTTACCATTGGCAAGAATGCCACCATGAATATAGGTGTACAAGTATCTTCCTGAGTCCTGGCTTTCAATCCTTTGGGGTTTATACTTGAGAGTGGACTCTATATACTTTTAGACTATAGTGCATCAATGAAAAATTCTGAGCTTAAATGTTTTCTTTCTCTTGAACCCAGGTATTAGGACTCCAGGTTTAGCATTTTCTTAAGGATGCCCAGAAACTCAGATCTCATGCGTATCGGTCTACTGATTATGGATAGCTGTCAGGACCAGGCATGCTGGGTCTTAGAGGGCCCTGGGGTTGAGGTGGACCTTGAGCAGAGTGGGCTGTAGCTGAGACTCAAGCCTCTGGACTGGTTACCATGGGCAGGAAGCCTTGGCAATCGTCCAGCCTGGGCCCGCACCCAGCCTTCTTTGGCATGATGGAGCCTGAAGGCTTCACCCTTTCAAGGCCAGCAGCTGCAGCAGCTGAGTGACTGCGTAGGCCCCATTCCTAAATGGCATTTGCCCATGTGTCCTTAGAACTCAGGTTTGGAGTGGAGGCCCTGAATTGGGATGCAGGTATGCAGCACAGGGAGGACTTAATGAGCCCTCAGCAGGGCCTCTGAGCCGTTGGCGCCTTAATTATGCGATGCTGTTTCTGCTGCTGATGTGGCACCAGGCATTGTGGGCAGGTGTGGAGTCTGTCAAGGAGTGTGACACATTGATGCAGGCAGGCTCTGCTTTTTGGTTGCACTTGCCTTTGCTGGGGAGGGATCAACATAATCATTTCCGCGTGACTGATGAGGCCGGACCAAGTTACCATCCTCGATGATATGCATTTTACCTGGCTGGGGCCTCGCTTGGCTGGGCACTCTTTGGTGGCATGGAAAGACAATTTCTTTTCTGTATTTCTCCACACACCCCCCCCGCTTTTTTTAAATCAAAAGCACAAAGTCTGGATTTTTTCCTCTGAAGTTTCCATACATTTTCAACATACAAACTTTCCATATATGGTGTATAATGAATGGCTCACAATGTCATCACATAGTAGTATATTCATCACCATGATCATTTTTTAGAACATTTGCATCACTCCAGAAAAAGAAAAAAGAAAAAACTCATACGCACCATACCTCTTACACCTCCCTCTCATTGACCACTAGTATTTCCATCTATACAATATAAAAATTTTTAAATTTTAGCATTTGTTTCCCCTATTATTAATATATTTTTAATCCATATGTTTTACTCATCTGTCCATACCATAGATAAAGGGAGCATCAGACACAAGGTTTTCACAATCACACAGTCACATTGAGAAAGCTATATCATTATACAATCATCTTCAAGAAACATGGCTACCGGAACACAGCTTAAGAGTTTCAGGCACTTCCCTCTAGCATAATACACCTTAAACTAAAAAGGGGATATCTATATAACACATAAGAATAACCTCCAGGATAACCTCTCAACTCTGACATCTTTCAGTCACTGACACTTTAGTTCGTCTCATTTCTCTCTTCCCCCTTTTGGTTGAGAAGCTTTTCTCAGTCCCTTGATGCTGAGATCCAGCTAATTCTAGGATTTCTGTCCCACATTGCCAGGGAGGTTTACACCCCTGGGAGTCATGTCCCACTTAGAGAGGAGGAGGGGGCGGTGAGTTTGCGTGCCATGTTGGCCGAGAAAGAGATAGGCCACATCTGAGCAACAAAAGAGGTTCTCTGGGGGTGACTCTTAGGCCTAATTTTAGGTACGCGTAGTCTATCCTTTGTGGGGATAAGTTTCATAGGAACTAACCCCAAGATTAAGGGCTTGGTCTATTGCTTTGGTTTTGCCCACTGCTTGCAAGAATATCAGGAATTCTCCAAATGGGGAAGTTGAATTTACCCCCTTTCTTAAAATTCCCCCAAGGCCTCCATCCCCTTTTGATCAGTTTCTCTCCCTGCACTAACTTTTGAGCTAAGTGGAAGGTATTGGCTTGGCCTTTAGAGAGATTAAAAAATCTAATACCACCAATGACCTTAGAGGCAGGAGGAAGAAGGACAGGAGTTTAAGGAGATGGGGGGCAGGTACCATGGGCTCACCTCTCACTTGAAAAGACATTTCTGGACCCTGGCTCCACAAACCCAATTCTCCCCTCAACCACTTTGAAAACAGCATTTAAGGGTTCATTTCTCATATGTAACATAGATGAGCCAAGACCCTGCCCAGTTGCTGGCTCGATGACCCAGGCTGAATTTAATCCCAGTGCTCCACCTGGCCCCACTCTCTGTGGATGGGGATGAGGACAGAAAGGGGAGATGTTGGTGATATTAGTACATGTACCCAACAGGCTGTGCTTTAGTCTCCTAGAGCGACCATAAACAAGGAAAAACAAACTGGGTGGGGTTGCGGGGGCTCAAAACAACAGAAGTTTCTTGTCTCACTGTTTTGGAGGCCAGAGGTCTGCAATGGAGGTGTGGGCAGGGCCAGGCTCCCTCTGAAGCCTCGAGGGGAGAACCCTCCCTGGTCTCTTTCAGCTTCTAGGGTGCCGCATCCTTGACTTGTAGGCGGCTCAGTCCAGTCTCTGCTTCCGTCATCACATGGCTCTGTGTGTGCCTCTCTTATTGTTTACGAGGACACCAGTCATATGGGGTTGGGTCCACCCTACGTCAGTATGACCTCACCTCACCTTGTTACGTCTGCAAGGACTCTGATTCCAAATAAGGCCACCTTCAGAGGCACTGGGGGTGAGGCTTCAGCACATTTTTGGGGGACACTGTTCCACCCAGGACAGGGGGGTCAGGACTCAATGAGGGTGTGAGTGTGTACGTTCCAGGAAGCACAGCTCCTGAGAATGTGGAAGGCTCTCATTCCTTCCACTTGACTGTTGGCATGAACTTCAGAGGTAGGCCTCTGAGTCCTTTTCATAAACGAGGAGCTGGAGGGTGAATGGAAGAGTGATGTTGTTGATGATGTCACGCCTGGTGATGGCCACAGGGTGAAGGGGAATCCAAGTCTACTGAAGTACCAGCTCCACACTGCTCCCTGTGACATCTCGGGGACCAGCACTACTATCAGGCCCATTGCAGTAGAGGTTCTGATGGACATTTCTCCCCAGTCACCAAGCGAGCCTGTCCCACTGGATAGCAGGACATTCTGCAGAAGGAGGGGATGCCTGGTGACACGGCCATGGGTGGAGGTTCCTGAGGCTCCCGGTGGGGTCTTTCCTGATCCAGAACATGACCGAGAAATGCCATAGGCAGAGCTGAAGGTGGGATTCTTGGCAGCCCTGCTGGGCCCTGGGCAAAGGCATTTGTGGCCGTGGTTGTGTTTGGAGAGATGCGGCCTGCATGGAGGAAAGAACTGGAACCAACCAAAAGATGAGCCCAGGCATGGGAGTAAGGGATGTGGGGGTTCAGGGGTCCCTCCCGGGGGCCGCAGGCTAGACTTTCATGCCAGGGAAAGGAAGTCTGGACAGAGGGGGCTGGATGTCCCACCATGGTCCTTCCACCTTCATTTTCCCTCCAGATGCAGGCTTTCTCCCCCACCAGGCTGTTAAAAAAGATTGTGCTTTCTCTTTCATTAGGAGACCCACAGTCTCTTTGGGGTCTCTTTGGGGCAGCTGAGAGGGCAGAGGGCCATTGGGCTCTCAGCCATCTTCCTAATCTCTGCCATCTGCTCTGCTCCCCCATGAGGAACTCCTTGCAGCTCTGCCCCTGCAGGGTGGCCCCAGGCGCCACCCGCTGCTTTCTTCCTCACTTCCATTTGTGTTCAGGCCCCACGACCTCCTTTTTGCACCCGGAGCTGTTTTGTGGGATGAAACAGCTGTCAAGGGAATTGCACTGGTCCGTCGGCACCCCTCCTCCTGGGGGCAGGGGGCTCGGTCAAGTTGGTTGTCCTCCACCTTGAGCCTCTTTCTGCCAGCCCCTCCCAGGTTTCACTCCAAAGCTGCTTTGAGGTCTTGGGAAATCTGTCCTATCTCCCGGAACTAGGTCTTACGTGCAGTTTAATGAAGACAGAACATTTGTGCAAGGCTCCTTGCAAAAGGGCCCAGCTCTGCAGCAACAGGGCCCAAGAGCAGGTCATGCCCTGAGATTCCTCCATGCCACAGGCCAGATGGAGCAACCCCGGATTGCCCTGCAGAGATCCGCAGCTCTGGCCCAATGCTTGCCTCCTCCTGCTCTTCCACCTCAGGCAGCTCAAATCCTCAAGACGGCCATGGAGGGGGTCAATATGGGCTCTGAGGCACCCAGCAAGCCTGGAAGCCCAGGATTGAGCCTAAGGCCACACCTGAAGGCCAGTGCAGGGACGGAGCTTGGCTCCTGTTCTCGCTGTTTGCAAGCGCGGGTGGGGGTGGGGTGATTTTTCTTGCCCTTTGCTTTGCCCATGTCGGGGAACCTCAGGTTTGGCTGATGCTTTCTGGTTGCTGTTTGGTTTCGGAAGTGGATGTTAAAAGCAGAAGGTGGTATTTACAGGGTAGGGGTGGGGGGCCCTTTCTCCCCAGACGGCAAAAAGCCAGAGCAGCTGCCCTCGCAGCGGGAGGCACGTCGGGACTCGAGCTGACACCTCCGGGCTGTCAGGGGAGGATCCGCCAGGCAGTTGCTGTTGTCTTTGAAGTTGGGGCTGCCTGCCCCCTCCCCCTGACCAGGGACAGCTGGGTGGGCTTAGGGGATGGCACGCTGCACCCACGGTCGTGTCAAGGAAAGCAGTGGCTGGCGGAGGTCACTCTGTGAACCCAGCAGGGTGGCGGATGCTGCTGAGCCCGGCTGCCTGCTCCGGGACCCGGGGTTTGCATCTGCTTCCTCTCCAGACCAGGTGGATCCTTCCAGGCTCTCTACGTGAGTTCCTGGGAGGTGGCAAGCTCAGTAGCTTCCTAGTCTTGGGGTCAGGTCGACTGGTTTGCCACAAACAAGGGTCAAATAACTAGGGAACTGCTTTCCTGTGAGAAAGGGGTTGAAAAGAAATGTCCTACATAATGGGCAGTTTCCCCTATTATTAATATCTTGCATTAGGGGGTGCGTTTGTTATAACTGATGAACCAATATTGACACATTAATGGTCACCCAAGTCCATAGTTGACAGTGGGGTTCACTTTGCGTGTTGTACAGATGGTGGGTTTGACAATAATGTCATACATCTATGTTAGAGTAGCATGCAGAATAGTTTCACTGCCCTAAACATCCCTTGTGCTTTACCTGGCCATCCCTCTCCCACCAACAGCTCCCCCTGGCAACCACTGATCTTTTTGCTGTGTCTGTAGTTTTACCTTTTCCAGAATGTCATATGGTTGGAATCATACAGTATGTAGCTTTTTCAGGCTGGCTTCTTTCATTTAGCAATATGCACTTAAGGTTCCCCTGCATCTGTTCATAGCTTATATGTATACCTCTTATTTTCCTTTAAAAATTCCATAATAAGTATCTCCCTGGTCTTTGAAAACATGAGGTTTAATAGCTACCTGCCATTACACAGAAGGGCTAAACAACTTATTTAACTAACTAACCCTCGATAGATGATATATAAAATTTAATTTAAATTAATTAAAAGGGACAAGGTTGCCTTACGAATTAGAATAAGCAGCATCCTACTCTGTGCCTCTGTTTTCCCCATCTCTAAAATGGGATAGCTCTGACTTAGCTCAGGTGGCCGGTGTGGCCTTTTATTAATATTTAGGAAAGGCCTTGCAATTCATGGGTGAAGGATTGCTACCTAAGTCAAAGGTTCTCAATAATTGTCCTTAATTATTATAATTTGCTCATCATGGGCAGTAAGCACATTGCAGAACAAGCCGGGAATTTATTTGGGAGTCCAGGTGTGCCTCTGACCCGCATGAGCTGGCGTGCTGGAGGCTCAGAATGCAGGTGGTTTTCTTCCTGACTGAGAAGACGATCATCAGCCAGAAGGTAACCAGGCCTGAAAGGGAGGAGATAATCCCCGATGCTCGGGTGATACTGAGGGTGGGAAGAGGAGGGGCCCTCCAGGCGGGGCGGGTGCGATTGGGCCTTTTATCACTGCTAAGTGCCAGCTCTCCATTTTCCTCCAATTTCTCGACTATAACCTCCTTGCATATATAGACAGTTTATTTGGATTTTCATCTCAAGCCTTTTAGGAGGAGTATTGGTTCATTTAGGATTCCTGCAAATTTCCCCGCACATTTCGTAATGGCTCATGAGCTAGGTACCTGCTTTTGGACCTTTCAGAAGTGCTCTAGGTGATGAATTAATTAGGGCTGTCAACATCCCCATGGAATGGCGGGAAAGGAATAAACTAGTCCATTTTGCAAACGTTGGATGGAATATTTGCCACAATTTGTGAAAATGTTTGATGTCCATCTGTAGAGGGTATGTGACCTTATTTTCTGACCCTTAAATGGTCTGAGCAAGGTTTTGTTTCTCTGAACTGTGAGAGCAGTTACGGAAAAGACCAAGAAATGGTATATTTGCAATTGATGCTTTCCTGGAAAATCCAGGCCATGTGGCCTTATGTGAAGGCCACATGGCTAAAGTTCTACAAGGAAATTCTCAAGGCCCCAGCCTACTTTCTAGAACATCTTCTTGATTGTCTGATGGCCTGACAGCTGGGATGCACTGGGCTCCAGGAGACCAGACAGAACAGAGAAGCACCCAGAAATGAATCATTTCAAGACTAGTCTTACCTCTTGGATTTATTATCAGACTTTGAAAAAGAAAGTAGGATGGTTTGAACTCCTCCAGGAAAAGAGGGAAGGGATGGATGGTGTTCCACATCCTTCTCCTCCAACAAGGTAAGATCCTAAACCTTTTGCCCCCATAGCACAGTTTTAACTGGTTCTGTGCAAACCAAGGTGGTTCTTTAGGTTTCGAGTTGAATGTTTCTAACATGGTCCAACTCAGATCTTGAATCCTGAGTTCTTTCCCATTTCTCACATCCAGGCTTTGAGAAGAAAAGTCACACAACTTCATTTTAGCAAAATATTGCAAGTTAAGATGTCAAATGACCCCTACTTCTTTTAATTCTTGAAAGAGTGGGAAATAGAAAACTTAGATGTCGTAGGGGTTTTCTCTTCCCAGTTTCTAGATCAGATGTTTCCAAAGTGGGGGCATCCACACCCAGGAGTTTATAAGATGACCTTCTGGGGGACTTTCAGGAAGAAAAAATTAGAAATTCAATTTATATGATTTTCAATTTCGGCTTATTGATTCTTTGAATATGACTTATGCATAATATAGGGTCCAGCAGTAAGTGTGTATTATTTATTGACTGCTAGAGATCAGCACAGAATATTTTTGTTACGAATGGAGGTGCCGTGGACTCTGGTTCAGCAAACAGTGGCCCACGGGCCAAATCTAGCCCTCTATCTGTTTTTCTTTTTTCCTCCCCATGGGATTCTGTTGTGTACAGGGAGCAACCCCTTCTCTGTTTCTTTCTTTCTTTTTTTTACAAACTGCCGAACTATGCAAAGCCTATAGAACCAATGTTCCCCCAAACCTGCAAGGACATCTGGACCATAAAACAAATCACAAGATAAAGAACTCAGTTAACTACCTAAACTGAAAGACAATTAATCCCCAAATATATACCAACCATAAACAACTTGTCTAATCTTCTTCTTTTCCTTTAAAACCCCCTGCCTGGAAATGCCAAGACGGGACAGGATTTGGGTTGCTACTTAAATCCGTGCTCCCTGAATTGCAATTCTAAGAATCCAAATAAATGCCTTTGTTGCTTTTCTCGGTTGTCATTTGGTATTTGATATATACTTGCCCACCTAGGCTTAGTTTGGACTGATTTATTTATTTATTTATTTTTATTTCTATGGAAATATTTTATTTCTATTTTTATTTCCACATTCCCCAGCTGTCCCCAAAATCTCCATCGAGATCATCCTAGAGCAAAATATCAGAGGAAGTTGCATTGGCTTTCCTTCTGGGAGCTGATCACTTCTTGGCCTGTATTCAGAGCAACTCATTTGACTCTGTACGGCCCACATGGGATGGTGGTTTTCACATTTTCAAATGGTTGAAAGAAATCTTACAAACATCATTTCATGACATGTAGAAATTATATGAAATTCAAATTTCAGTGTTGATAAATAAAGTTTTATCGGAACGCATCGATGCCCATCTGTGTACATCTTGTCTGTGGCTGCTATTGTGCCAAATGGTTGAGTTCATTGTTGTATAGAGACTGTATGGCCTGCAGAGCCTGAAGTGTTTGCTATCTGGCCCTTGACAGAAAAGGGTTGGCAATTCTGCCTGAGAATACTGGCTTCGGTTCCCAGGACAATATTTTTGTATCCATTCACTTTTGTGGCAAGGCAGTATTTTTAAGCCTTAACTTCCTTAAATAGCTCACAATGTTTCTCCTGGTTAACTTCTGCCAGGGATTAGGTGGTCGATTTTGGAGGAAGGGCAGGTAAGAGCTGAAAGGTGTCTTAGCGTCAGGCTGTAAGACGTCAAGAAGCTGTGCAGAGTTGAGCTGATGGATGGGGAATGAGTTCACAGCCAAGCCTCTTTGAACTGATCATTATGGTTATTTGGATGTTGATACTGAGTAATCTATTACTTACGAGATTCCTCGCCATGGTCCTGCTGGTAACCCTGCTGCCTTCTGCTATACCTACTCGCCACCTTCCCTGGGCGCCTATGGCCCTTACTATGTATTTTATTCTTATAGCATTGCTAGGAGTGGTCCCTCCATTGATAAAGCCACTCCTGAACACTTCACTCTCCTTTCGGTATGTGAAAGAAAAAAAAGACAAACCCTCATTCAAAATAGGAAAACTTTTCACAAGGCTCAGGGGCTCATTTACAGATATTTTCCCCTCTTTTTTTTTTTTTTTTTTTAACTGCAGAAAGCAAATGATTAATTCTGGCCTCCAGGCCATCAGGGGATCTGAAAATTGAACCTGGCTTGTTTGACTCTTTCGTTTGATCTGGCTGCTACTTTGTGCGGGAAGATTTACATCCAAGGCACACTGGTTATGTCGAAGGCTCAGAGAGCAGAGCAGGCTTCTGCCATTGGGTGAAAAGTTCATCTGAAAAGGACCCTTTTTTTTGGTGGATGTCCAAAAACGAAGCTCTAGATAACCCAAGTGACAGGGTGCATGTGGGTTTAGGGAACTGGTTAATCTCCAAAACTGTGATCCAGTTAGACCTGAGAGAGATTGAAGGCCCTAGAGAGGGAAGTAGCTTGTTTCTAACTTTGGAAGGAAGCACAAGAAGCTGCTGGATTCCAAACTCATATGATTCAGCAAAGGGCAGTGAATGGCGTTTGGGTTGAACAATAAGCGGAAAACCTCAGAGTGATGAGTGAGGAAAGAAAAGGTCCTGATTAGGCAACCCTGACACAAAGAACATGGAACATTTCACTTTAGGAGGAAGAATACAACTCAGGGACATTCACTGGCCTTTATTAGGTCAGAAACTTTATGTACTCTGAGCAAATTTTGCTTACTAATATTATGTAATGACTTAAGCATAAGGATGTACAAAGTAAACTTTCCAGAAAAGCCAAAACCACAACTGTGGGCAGAGTCTTCCCTTCTTCTTTGTTTGCATATTAGCAGCTGCTCACGTGATTTCTTTTAAGGCTGGGGTTCCCGTCCCTGGGTTTCCAAGAAATGGATACAACTTGATGTTGGTAATCGCGAGGGGAGTTTCAGTTTTCTTGGAAAACATCTCGAGGTGACCTAGGGGGGCGACACAAGGGTCAGCCTCTTTCTGCCTGTTGGATACTTAGGTACCCATGTGTTCAGATGCCTGCATGGAACTCGGAGGCTCCCATGTCCCTGGCCGTGGACATGGGACACCAGTACGACGACCACTTGAAAAAGTTACTGATGGTCGGCTAATATTTCCCCTTTAAATTATAAGTTTTGGAAAATGTGAAACAATCACTGCGTTAAAGAAACAAATTACCTCCCCCACCCCCCATCCTCCCATTCTACTATGAGGATTGTTTTCTTTTTTGAACATTAACGTACACAAGTTTTAAAATCCTCTCAGTCCTGTGCACATGCGCTGTCTGGCATTCATATGCCTCACCCTGAGTGATAGAAGATTTTTCTGTAACTAGTGGCAAAAGAGCACGTTCCCATTGACTCCCGCAGATTTGCCTGTGGTGAGTGTTTCCTCCATGTCTTCCTGGAGCAGGGCTGGGACAGGAGATCATACCTGGGCGCTCCCATTTGCAGACTGTCACTGAAGCTGACAGCTGACAGTGTGAGTGGCTTTCACGCCCTTAAGCAACCCTGGACCTCCCTTTGATGTGGTAACCTGACGCAGTAATGTTAATCATAAAATACTTCTTCCTTCAGAGTCCCCCTTTCCTGTGGACCTCACCTCCACACTCCATTTATTCAGCTTTTTATTGCCACTGCAGGTGATGGACAGCTTCTTCCAGAGGACCTCTATCAGCTCACCTCCTGATTCCCACCCCCCTTTCGGGGCTCCCTCTGTCCCACTGCAGGTAGTAGAAGGTCTTCATCTCCTACACCCCCATTCGTAAGCTGAAGGGAAT
The DNA here is from genome assembly GCA_004026745.1 of Myrmecophaga tridactyla. Classification (NCBI taxonomy): domain Eukaryota; kingdom Metazoa; phylum Chordata; class Mammalia; order Pilosa; family Myrmecophagidae; genus Myrmecophaga; species Myrmecophaga tridactyla. Next base: position 10,105 of record PVIY010018341.1, on the reverse strand, counting down.
GGGTTAGAAATGGAAGGTGGGGCTAGAAAAGATGGCATGTGTGTGTTCATTGGGATGGGTGCATTCTGCTGGTGGATTTGTTATAAGTTGCAGGCCACGCCAACTTAAAGGCACATCTTACAAAGAGACTTGGTTTGCTTTGCCCAACCCCCCATCTGAGTCTGGGAAGTTGGGAGGTGACATTTACTTGGATGGTAGGATTTTCTGTGCTGGCCAGAGGCGCACACAGGCAGGCCTGTGCAAGTGATAGTATAGTTATGACAAAATCTTACTGAAAGAGAGTCCTCTGCAGAGGGGAACTCTTCTTCTGGCTAAAATGAGGTCCAAGAGCAAGGCAGACACACAGCGGTGCCCAGGAATTACATGTGTTTGCGTGCAGGGCTTGTGGTGCAAACCACAGGGACAAAGCACCCAAGGCAAGAAGGCTTCATTCATTCGGACTTTCATTTGGGGAGCTCACTGAGGAGTGTTATGGGGTGCATTGTGTCCCTGCCAAAGATATACTGAAGTCTTAACTCTTGGTGTTAGTTAAATTCAGATGAGGTCCTTAATCCGATATCCTTATAGGCAGAGGAAAAGACACCCACGCAGACACAGAGAGAGAATATGGCCTTGTGACAGAGGCAGAGATGGAGTTAAGCTGCTGTAAACCCCAGAATGCTGAGGATTGCCAGTGGCCGCCAGAAACCAGGCAACAGGCGTGGAGTGAATTCTTCCCAAGAGACATCACAGGCAGCCTGGGTCCTCCAGCACTTCGATTTCAGACTTCTAGCTCCCAGAACTGTGAAACAAAAAATTGCTCGTGCTGTAAGTCTTCCCACCACATTTGTGATACATTGTTAGAGCAGCCCTTGGAAGTCAAAAGAAAGAGGTTTTAAAAATATATCAGAAACGTTTTGAAAGAGTAATACACCTCTGTGCTTCTCCAGGACTCTATTGTTAGGGCGAATGGGTGGATGAAATGCTGAGAGGCCAGCGTCCAAGTGGGCTCCGCGTGGCAGGCCCTACCTGTGGCCAGACCCACCTGAGCGCCTTCTCAGGTGCTTTACCACCAGCTCTCTCCTCTCTGCCCAAACTTCAAACGTGAGGGTCTCAGGATTCAGTGCTGGATGTGCCTCTGTGTCACCCACTCTTTTCTTTGGCAAGAAGCCACGCAGGTCTGTGTCCCCAGCTTTCCTCCCGGCTGGTTCTCATCTGAGCTCCACACCCATGTGGGCCCCTTACATCTCCACGTGGGCGTCTTACAGGGCGCTCAGCCTCAGCAGGGCACTCAGCCTCTACACTGACACTGTAGTGCTCCCTGCTTCTGTTCCTGATCTGGGGACGCATCCCAGTTATGGGGAGTCCTCCAGTCCTCCCTCACTCCCCTTCCATGTTGCTGAATCTTGGAGTCCGTTGCTTCTCCCCCGGATCGGCCATCATCACCTCTCATCCAGACAACTGCAAAAAATGCCCAGAAGATAGACTTGGATCTTCTTGGTCAATTCATTTCTAGTGGCTGCCAGAGCCACCTTGAAGAGCCTGTAACATTCTGAGCTTAGGACATTCTGCCCTAAGCCTTGTGGGCATCTCATTCCACCATGGATGGCCTTGTGGTCTCTCCTATGGGCTGTGACCCCTCAGGCACACTCAGTGCCCAGCCTTCCCGGGAGCACCCCCACCAGGACAAATGGTGCCCAGCCTCCCTGGGGCACCCCCACCTGTACACACGGTGCCTGGTCTCCCCGGGGGCACCTCCACCTGGACATATGATGCCCGGCCTCCTCGGAGGCACCCCCACCTGGACACACACAATGTTCGTCCTCCCCGGGAGCACCCCCACCTGGACACACATGGTGCCCGGCCTCCCTGGGACACCTCTACCTGGACACACAGTGCCTGGCCTCCCCAGGCACACTTTATTTCACTTCCCTCGCATACTAGGCTGTAAACGTCCTGCAGCCTCTCTCTAGGTTCAGCCCAGGACAGGCACACTGAAGTTTTCCCAGAAATAGCAATGGAGTGACTGATGGACTCCTTGAATGAGTCTAAAAGGTGAGTGTGTGTCTAACAGGGGGTGAGGGAGGGGAAAAAGGAATTCTTGTAATGGGTAGCTAATGCAAAAAAAAAATGGTGCAGAGGCATGACACGGCCTTGGTGTTGCCTGGGAAACTGGGAGCTGAGGTATGGCCGGAGCATGAGCAGAAGCACTGTAATGGTGCTGGGGGTGGGGGGTTGGATGGGAGGCAGGCTGGAGCCATGGCGGGTAGGGGTAGAACAGGGGTCAGAGTCTGGAGGGTTTTGCACACCGTTCTCCAGAGCTTGGGTTCATCCTAGAAGGGTTGGGCAGTGCGGATTCTAACCAGGGGCATGAACTCTGGCCATGGAGCATGGGTGGCTGTGCAGGGCTGAGAGAGTAGGCCAAGTGGGCAGCTAAGGCAAGGCAAGCCACTGAGCTGAGGGTGGATGCTCGGCTTCAGGGGTCATGGATAGGCTGAAAGTCCACGTGCAATATGGGTCACGTTTGTCCAGTGCTGTTCAGGAAGAGGATGCGCGTCATTCAGTAAGAACAGCAGCTGGCTGGTGGGGGAGGCTTCCGATCCTATTGTAGCCCCCTCAGGACCTCTGATGGTGAACCTTTAGGGCTGAAGAGTCAACAAAAGAATGTGTTTATTTTTGGAGGTGTGGGGTTGGCCTGTGTCTCCCTTCTCTCATATTGGAGCTCAGCAATAGGGACTGGACTACTCTGTGTAATTAAAATGTTTCCTTGGCAACAAGAACTACTTTGATCCTCCTAGTGCATTAACATTGTGCAAATAAGTCAGACCCTAGGGATTTTAGGTGATTCAACTTCCTTTCCAAATATCTGCTGCTCACCCCCAAAACACAAGGGACATTCCCAAGAACAAATATATTTCCTTTGGCGGGGGAGTGGGCTTGATGGCTTTGAGGACTGGGGTTGAGATGTCTCTCCATCCCAGGAGTGAGGTGCACAGCTCCAAGGGCCATGATTTCAACTGGCCTGTCTTTTCTGGCCAGCCCCAAGGGTCGTATTTTCAACTGTCCTGTCTTTTCTGGCCAGATGGGGAGGAGGTAGAGCCAGGCTGGTACTGCGGGATGTGGGAGGTGGCTGTGCTTGGGAGGCGAGGCTCCTTGCCCAAGCAAATGACCAGAAGGGCTCTCCTGAGCAAGCGGTCCTTCCCTGACCTTCATATCCCAGTAAACAAATTCAATCACAGGTAAAGGACAAAGGAAGCCACGGTGAGATCTGTTTCTCCCTCCACAACCCTGCCAGGAATGGGGTCTTCACACAGATATTGCCCATGTATCTAAGTTTTCCTCAACCCCTCCCTGCTGCTTGCACACGGGGCCTAGATCAGATGTCCCCTCCCCCCAAAACTGAGCCTTTCACAGGGTTTTTGCTGAGCTGAACTCACCCCTTCCCACATTAATTTCCAAGAAGCCTATGATCCAGCCTGGGGGTCCCAGGGCTCTGGAAAATAAGGATCCCTTGGGATGTGGGTACATCTTGAAGACCTGTTTTAGTTTCTTGGTACTGCTATGAAGCAGGACCACAGATTGGGTGGCTTAGAACAACAAAAATTTCTTGTCTCATGGTTCTGGAGACCAGAAGTCCAAATAGGCATCTGCAGGACTGTGCTGCCTATTAAGACTTTAGAGTTGTGGCGTTGGATTGCCGTGATCCATAGCTCAATCTCTGCCTCCATCACATGGCCATCTCACTCTCTGTCTCTTACTGTATCCAAACTTCCCTTCCTTATAAGGAGAGCAGTCCTATTGGATCAGGGTCCACCCTACTCCAGTTTGGCCTAATCTTAACTAATCATGCCTTCAAAGACCCTATTTCCAAAGAAGGTCACATTCAGAAGATGGAGGTGAGGACTTTGTACGTGTCCATTCTGGGGGGACATGATCCCACCAATGATAATGGCCCATAAAGGATGGGAATTATTGAAGCTCCTCCATAAGCACATTGTACTCTTGAACTTCATGTCTTATCTTTTCTGGGAGCCTTTGAGGCCTCTTGGGAGCAAGGATGATGCCTGATACCCCTCAGTTCTCCCTGAGGGGACCTCCGTGCCTTGGGTGTGGAGGGCACACAATACACCTGCACAGCTAAGGCTGACACCACAGTGGGACAGAGGGGACTTGACACTAGGGCCCAAGTGTTCTGGAAAAACAAATCTCAGATCTCTGATGAAAGTCATACAAAGGAGAAACACTCATTCAAGAGGCAGAGGTAGCAGCACAAATAGGGTAAGTTATTCAAAGGTATATTTTGGTGAGGCAAAAGAAGCAGGTGAGGAAAATGGTGAGGACAGAAGGGCTAATTCTAGAACACAGGTATAGGGATGGAAGCCAATTGTATTTGAAAGCTCCAGGGGAAAAAGAAAGGAAGCATACTCTTTACCCAAAAAGGTGCAGAGACTGGGGCATGAGGGGTATGGGGACAGTGGGGAGGAGCAGAAAGCATGAAAACAGATGTGACAGAGTGACAGGGGAAGAAAGAAGCAAAGAAGAGGAGTGCTTTCATGGGGATGAAAACCTCTAGGATGGCAAGAAACAGATACAGGATAAAATGACCTAAGGTAGAAATCCTCTTTGATAGGATGTATCAGGAAAAGTACTTCCTTAGAAAAGGCTGATTTATTACAGTAGAGTGATTCCTGGTAAAATATTCTTCCTCAGAGAAGATAGCTATATGGCTCATTATTAATTAGAATTCAACAATTCTTGCACATACCTTTGGTCAACATTTGGCTCTTAGATTTTGGGAAATGTGGAAGTTTTGGAAGCAAACAGCAGTGCCCAGGGGCCCTGCACCCCTTCTGCTTGCTATCTGGGACCTATTGCTTTTTTAAGTGAAAAGAATATTGTGCTGTGAGGGAAATACCACCAGCCCAGGAGGCATGGGCCTCAGGAGTAGTTCTGGTTCTGTTGCTACGTGGCTGAGGACCCTGAGCCATTGCTCCACAGCCCTAGATCTCTTCTTTGTGAAATGAAGATATTGAATTTGATTGACTCTGAAGCTCCTTGACATTTGTGTCTGTTCCATTCTGGAAAGCATCCCTGAATAATGTTTTTTTTCTGGAGCATAGAAAGCTTGTGAGTATGGGAAGCAGATCATGTGAGTTCCAGCTCTGACTTGGTCCCAATGGGCTGTGTGGCCTAGAATAAGTTGCTTTAGCTTTTGTGGGCCTCTGTTTTCTCACCTGCCAGGTGAGGTTAGTAATAGTTTTGGTCTCAGAGGTTGTGTGATTTATGCAATGCCTGGAGCTTAGCAAGAGTCCAGTGGAGGCAGCTGATGAAGAGGGCTACTGCCTCATCTAGCAACACTAGATGCTGTGGTAAAGCCATTCTTGGAGTCTGTCTCAGTTTGTCACGGCTGCTGTAACAAATACCACAGACCGATTGGCTTAAACAACAGGAATTTATTATCTCACTGTTTTGGAGGCTAGAAGTCCAACTCCAAGGTCTGAGCAGGACATCTCCAAAGCCTGTGGCATGTCTTGCTGGCCATCCTCTGTCACAAGGTGAAGCATCTCCTTTTGTTTCCTCCTTACTCCTCCTATGTGTCAAAATTTCCACTGCTGATAAGGACCCCACTCATAATGGAGTAAGGCCCACTCTGGTTCAGTTTGGCCTCATCCTAATAGGCTCTTGGCAGATGTTATTTATAAATGAGTTCATGTCCATGGGGCTGGGAGTTAGGAGTTGGATGTGTGTTTGTGGGAGACAATTGATCCATACTAGGATTTGGTTAAGGGAAGGCCACTTCAAAGCAGAATAGCTGTCTGGAGAAAATAGGCAGAGATGCTGTCACTGGTCCAATTGAATAGGTGGCAAGATGTGCTGGAATTCCAGGTTCTGGCATGATGATTTCATAACCCTCAGATTTCAGCAGTGGTTCTCGGATGTTAGTTAGTGTCAGCATCACCTGCAGGCCTTGTTAAAACACAGATTATTGGGCTTGCCCCCAGAGTTTCTGATTCCAAGTCCAAAGTGAGGCCCAATAATTTGCATTTCTAACAATCTCCTAAAGGCTGCTGCAGCTGGCCTGGGAAACACTTTGAGAACCACTGGATTACAGATTGTGCTCTAAGACTTTTTTTTCCAAGCTTAAGTAATGCATAGATTCCATTAAAAGGAAAAGAAAAAATCATGGATTCCATCTTGTTTGTAAAATGCTGACTTAGTCTTATTCTATGAAACTATCTGTGGAGGATTGAATCATGTCCCCAGTTTGTACCTGCTCTTGAGCTTTGTCTGCATCTTGGTGGGTGTGGACCCACAGTCAATAAGATGTCCTCAAGATGTGACTTCTCTTAAGGTGTGACCCACTGAGTGAAGTTGAGCTTTACTCTATTACTAGGGTACTTTATCAGCAGAGTGAAAGTCAGACAGAGAGAGAAGCCACAGGGAGCAGCCAGAAGCTGGAAGTCAACAGAATCTGAAAGAGAAAGGAGAAGATGCTGCCATGTGCACTTCCTGGTAACAGAAAAGCCAAGGACCGAGGATGGCTGGCAGCCAGCCCTAGAACACCATGGATCAATGGGGAGAAGCAATCGCCTTGTGACTCTTTGAATTTTGACTTCTCCTCCCCAATAAATTTCTGTTGAAACTTTTTTTTGGAAGTGTGCCACCCATGGAATATAACCTAGGAAACATTATTCAAAAACAGTAATGTTTCTTATTCTTCATCTACCCTTAAATGTCAGGCAGCAGTAAACATGGGAAGGGGATTGTGGGAAGCTGGATTTGGTCAGCTTGGGCTCTCTGTGCTGAGTGGACCCTGGCTCCTTAGGGGTGAAGTGCTGTTTGGGATCTGCTCCAGTTTGAGCTGCTCAGGATTTTGCCACCCCACTACTGGGCAGAACAGAAATTTCTATGGGCTGGGTCAGCCTGGCAGGGCACTTGGTTGAGGAAGGTGGAGGGGTGGAGGTTGGATTGGGGCGGGATGGGAGGTGCCAGGGCTTGTAAGCCAACTTTCCTGTGGTCACTATGCTGCTGCAAGCAGCTAAATATAGTTCAGGTTAAATAAAGCAACGTTTGAAGTGCGAAGTGAGTGGAGAGTTCCCCTGGGGACAGCTGGCTGGGCCGTGGTGACGCATACTGCTTGGAAGACTCAATATTCTTCTTCTTCATCATGTATCACATTGCGGAGGGTCAAACGATTCCCTGGAGAGTGGTGGGCTGACGGGAGAAGGGAAAGGGAAGTACGCAATCCAATCCATGCTTTTCCTACATGGAAAGTAGGCAGGTAGAAGGAGAGCTACCCATTTGACCAAACCATGTGGAAGACAGGGGCCCTCTTTTACAGTTTCTTCCAATCTGTTTTAGTTTCCTGGGCTGCTCAAGCAAATACCATGCAATGGGTCAGTTTAAACAATGGGAATTTATTGGTTTATGGTTTTGAGGTTGGGAAAATGTCCAAATCAAGATATCATCAAGGTGATGTTTTCTCCTCAAGACTTGTGGTGTTCTGAAGCTGGCTGCCTGTGATCTTTGGCTCTTTTATCACATGGCAGGGTCTCCTGGTCTTTCCCTTCTCCCCTGGGCTCCATTTCAGTATTTGCTTCCTGTGGCTGTCTCTCTCTTTGTCTTATTTCATTCTCTTATAAAGGACTCCAGTAATAGGGTTAAGACCCATCCTGATGGAGGTCGGCCGCACTAACTGAAGTTACCTCATCAAAAGGTCCCACTTACAATGGGTTCACATCCTCAGGAATGGATTAAGTTTAAGAACATATTTTTCTGGGGTGCATACGGCTCTAAACCACCATACAATCTAAATATCAAAACTCTTTGACTATACAGCATTGTTTTTTCCAAGTAATCTGCTCTCCATTCTGTTCTGCTGATCTTTCTTTTGTATAGGACATTGCCATGGATAGCTGTTGTCTGTTCATATCTCAAGAGTCGTTGCTCAGGAAATGACAGCTTGTTATTCTGTACATGTTAGTGTGATGCCCTGATATATCTCAGAGTATTTGGGGCTGAAAATAAAAAAAGTATTTGCAAAGTCTCATTGAGGGACTGGGGAAAAATGTGGAAATGTTAAATTTCCCCACCTCAGGAATTCCTGATAATCTCACAAGCATTAAGGACTCTTAATTTAATAAGCCAAGCCCTTGATCTTGGGGTTTGCCCTTATGAAACATATTTCTGCAATGGTGAAGCTAGGCCTGCATGTGATTATGCCTGAGACACCCACAGAGAGCCTCTTTTGTTGCTCAGATGTAGCCTCTCAGTGAACTCTGCAAATAATCTCATTACCCTTCCCCCTATGTGGGTCATGACATCCAGGGGTGGAAGTCTCCCTGGCAACATGGGACATGAATTCCAGGGATGAGCCTGGCCCTGGCATTGTGGAATTCAGAATGCCTTCTTGACCAAAACAGGTCATTCTGGAGGTTATTCTTATGCATTATTTAGATATTCCTTTTTAGTTTCTAACATATTAGAATAGCTAGATGGGAATACCTGAAACTGTTGAACTGTAATCCAATAGGCTTGTTTCTTGATGATGATTGCTTGACTACATGGCTTTTATCATGTGACTGTGTGATTGTGAAAAGCTTGTGACTGACACTGCCTTTATCCAGTGTATGGGCAGATAAGTAATAAAATAAAGACAAAAGTAAACAAACAAATAAATAAATAATAAGGAGGATAAGGGTTATGAGATGTTTTGGATATTCTCTTAATTTTTATTTTATTTTATTTGGAGTGATGTAAATATTCTAAAACTGACTGTGGTGATGAATACACAACCATGTGATGATAATGTGAGCCATCGATCATATACTTTGGATGGATTACATGGTGAGAAACTATATCTCAATAAAAATCCCATTAAAAAACAAAAAACAAAACAAAACAAGTCATTGCTCATATTTGAAGAGTCATTTGATACATTCTGAGAAATAATGATACTAGTGGCTATATAGGGCATACAGCTCATGAAGAGTACTTGTTGCTGTAAGCTCCATGGACCAAGCTGGGTTTTCTACTTCCTTTCTCCATATTGCCAGTGGGAAAACTTAGGCCATGAGCAAAGGGACCTACGCAGTGTTATGAAGCCCAGAAACCCAACCAGGGACTTCTGAAGGCAACTGCAGCCCGTTCCACTATGGAGAGGAGTAGACCTTTGGGGACAATTCCTTGTAAACCCAGAGTTGGGAAGTTAGTTGTTTCACTTTCTGGGTAAGGCCAGATTTCTGGGAAATGATGGTGGAGGAAGATATGGAAATGTTCGCGCAGCCTCTGGAGACCTCATCCAAGAATTGTAGTGATGCCCCAGATATGGCATGAGTTATACTCGGTGTCTTACCTGAACAATCCATGTCCTTTGGAGGTTGTGCCACATCTGAATACATGACAAGTTTTGAGTCAGTCGTGTTTTACTACACTAAGCCATTTAGTTTTGGGAAAGTGGCGGGCTGAGGAAGGACAGGGCAGTTGGTAAATGGAAAGCTTTTGGCCATCAGCTTTGGCATCTCAAAGAGAGGGCCTGGGAGAGGGGCAGGATGGGTGGACAGGGAACCAAGCCCCACCCTCCCCTAGCACCCCTGAAGACGGTGGGCTAATCTCCATTGGGTGCCGGAAGGCTGTTTGGATGCCCTTCTGGTGGTCTTTTCTAGCTACTCGTTTTAAGCAGAGGCACTGGTGGGTGTGGCCTAGTTGGGAAGCCTTTCTTCCAAGGAGCATGGGCTGGAAAGCATCAGAGAAAACACATTCCAGCACGTGGCAGGGAAGTGGTCCAAGGCTCCGTGCTCCTCTTATCTCCCTTCTCTCTGGCTTCCTGCTGCGAAGGCGGGAGCTGCTTGCAGGCACAGCCTCAGTGGTCAAAGGAATTCACCAGGGGCTTGGCATCACCCCAGGCTCCAAGCTGACTGTAAATCTTGTTTGTTGTGCTGGTTATTTTCCCTTAGGTCCTGCATGCACTGGAGAGATAAGGAAGCGGGAGGAAGTCAGGGGGAGGTGCCGGGGCTTCAGAGGAAACAGAAGGGGGCCCTTGAAGAAATGAGGGTCTGGCGCCTTGGGGTGGCGGTTCTGTCTCCCTCAGACGGCCCAGGCCGAAGAGACACCATTGAGGAGCCGG